>JAASFN010000675.1:0-15443 GCA_023333795.1 Globisporangium rhizosaccharum | reverse complement strand
GTCGCCTCGTGTGCGTTGACCCGCCTCGCGCTGACTGCGACGCGCTCGTGAATGCAGCTGACGTCCATGGCGCAGTCGCACTCGTTGTCCGTGGCGGCTGCTCGTTCGCACAGAAAGCGCGGCGCATCCAAGCTGCCGGCGGCAAAGATCTCGAGAGCGCCGAGCGAGCGCCATTGTGCTTCTGTCTTGAGCGCTGTCGCTCGAGGTGCCTGTTGCATGAGCTCGTTAGTCTGCGCAACGCGAGTGCGGTGTGGTTCCGAAGCGGGAGCTTGGGCGTCTCGCCACCTGCTGGGAGCTGCCTGCCTGCTCGTGGTGACTGACACGTGCGCTGACTGACTGACTGGCCCTCGCTTGATCTTCAACGCAACTGCACTCACGTTTCTGAAGACGCGTGCGTGGCGGGTCCGCTGTCTCTTCTCTATCGCGTGTGTCTTGAGGGACTGCATCGAATGCGAGTCCTGGTATCTAGCTGCGTGCCGTGTGTCTGCTGATCCAGGTCGCTGGTACGTGCGCTGTTCTGGTGCTGAAGCAACCTGGCGAATAACTCGATCGAGCCCGTCGCCAACTTGCTCGCACGACATGAGCCTCTCGCTCTCGAGCTGCCATCAGAGCTTAGTCTACCGCTTGATCTCTCAAGAGAGCCGCCTGGTGATCTGCCACCAGATCAAGCCACAGGAGAGAGCGCGTGCGCATGCTGATCATCAACCAGAACCCACGAGATCAAGCGCTTGCGCACCAAGCAGCCCTTGCGCCATCTGGTGCACTCAAACCTCAGATTCCCTCGTTGAAGTTCTAAATACTAGCCCCTCTGTCGCGATCGCAAGCTGTGATTTGCATGCCCATACAAATTTCTAGTTGCTTGCATTTGCATTTGCTATAGGGGACCAAACAAACAAAACAGCTCGCTCACTTTTCATCGCGCCGCGCAAGCCCCAAGCAGAAGCCCCAAGCAGCAGCTCCAAGCGACGATGACAGAGACCATCATGGCCACCACGACCAGCAGCAGCAAGCGATTCGCAGGCGTACGTTCGTTGCTCGTGCTCTCTCTCACTGCCTACGTCCATGCAAGCGCACTCACGCATTTGGATCTGCACGCACATGATAACAGGTCGAGCTCGGCGGCACGACGTGGCTCCTCGCCATCGCAGTCGACGACCCCCAGAACATCATCGCGCAGACGCGCATTGACACGACGACGCCAGATGAGACGCTCGCAGCAGCGATCGCATGGCTCGAGACCCAGACGTTTGACGCCATCGGTGCGGTTGCCTATGCATTCACATAGTACACAGTGCGATCCAGGACATCACTGACATTACCACGTCTATCGGACTGACTGTACGCATAGGCATTGCGTCGTTTGGACCGATTGACCTGGACCGTGCGAGTCCGACATACGGCTTCATCACGAGCACGCCGAAGCCGCAGTGGGGCAACACGGAGATCGTCGGCGTGTTCCAGCGCGCGTTCCCCAATGTGCCGATCGGCTTTGAGACCGACGTGAACGCGCCAGCGCTGTACGAAGTCGCGCACGGCGGCCACGGCGACATCTCGAGCGCGTGCTACATCACAGTCGGCACGGGCGTTGGCATTGGCGTTGCGCTCGACGGCAAGGCGGTGCACGGCCACATGCACCCTGAGGGCGGCCACGTGTTTGTGCCACTGGCAGACGCCGACCGCGCCGCAGACTTCCACGGCGTCTGTCCGTTCCACGGCGCGTGCGTCGAAGGAATGGTGAGCGCGCCGTCGATCGCTGCGCGCATGGGCATTGACCGCCGCGATGTGCACACGCTCACGGACGACAACCCGGTGTGGGACACGATTGCGCACTACCTGGCGTACGCGTGCATGAACCTCACACTCACGGTCTCACCGGAAGTGATTGTCATTGGCGGCGGCGTCTCGAAGCGCGAGAAGCTCTTTGCGCTCATCCGCACCAAGTTTGAGGCGATTTTGAACCACTACGTGCCGTACCCGGACGTCGAGAAGTACATCCGTCCGTCGTTCCACCCAGACATTGGGCTCGTGAGTTCGCTTGAGCTCGCGCGCTTGACGCTCATGGAGCAGCAGACGACGACGCAGGCGTAGGACGTGAGAGCAGTTTGATGTGCAGCTCGAACAAGATGAGCACCAACGTAAATAAACAAAAGTTTGAGGCTACAAAAGATATTTCGACTGCCTGAAGGCGACGTACTCGACCAAGACGACACACTCGAGACGCATGCACATGCATTGGACAGAGCTGTTCCCGTCGTCAGGAGCAGACGCTTATGACAAGCGCCCGGAGCAGCAGACACAGACGCCTCGTCTTGGCATTGACTTTGTGCAAGCGAGTGCGCCAGAAGCGTCCGTCTCGATCGCTTCTCGGACACGAGACGACAACGCATCATCGCCACTGCGCGTCCTCACTGTGCAGCAGAGTCTGAGTCGCCACGGCATCGCTGGCGTCGTGTGGAACTGCGTGCGTGTGCACAACTGTCTTGTATGCTGATCGTCAGCTCCTCCTTCTTGTGCTTCTGGTCATTGCTATGCGTACACTCATCGGCGTGACTCTGATGCTTGCAAACAGGCGCGTGCGCTCGTGAGCTTCGTGCAGCAGCAGCAGCCGTCGCTGCTCGCAAACAAGCGCGTGCTCGAGCTTGGCGCTGGCACGGGCGTTGTCGGTCTCGCACTCGCAGCTGCTGGCTCGACACACGATGATGAAGACGATGCTGAGCGCACAGGACCAGCTGCGCTGCTGCTCACGGATCTCGCAGACGTCGTGCCGCTCACAGACGCAAACATGCGCTTGGCAGCTCAGAGCCACGCATCGCTGCGTTGCATACTCGACCGAGGCGACCTCGTAACGCAAGCGTACTGCTGGTACGGCGACTACATGAAGCTGACTCCTTGCTTGCTTATGTGCTGTACACGTCAGGACTTGACAGTGTGACATGTCGTACGAACAGGGGCGACGCACTCAGCAAAGAGCTCACAGCAGACGTCGTGTTGGCGTCCGACTGCCTCTACGAGCCGTCGCAGTACGCAAACTTGCTCACGTCGCTGCTTGCGCTCATGAACCGTCCGAGCGAGCGTCCTGTGACTGTCGTGCTCGCGTACAAGCAGCGCATTCCAGTGTATGTTCACTTGCCACTGTCTGTCCTAGCTCTCTTGCTATCGACTGATCTAAGCGCCTGAGCTCATGGTCTCCATCTACGTGTCCTTGCAGTCGCGAGCGCGCGTTCTTTGACGCAGCAGCCAAGTCGTTTGCGATTGCAGTCGATCCAGTCGACTCGACCACGTGCGCTGCGCTTGGGAGCGACACGATCTACATCTGCACGCTCACGCGACGCATCGCTGAGTTGTCGTGAGACTTCAGCGCGTGTGAAGGACACAGAGAGAGAGAGACAAGAGAGAGCACGACGAACACGGCACAACACCACGCGTTTCCATCTTCACGACCTCTCACTCTCCTCTTGTCCTCTGTCCGTCCGTCACTCAGACACGACCTCAGAGCTTGAGGAAGCTCACGACGTCCTTCTCAAAGCACGACTTGAGCAAGTTGTCGCCATTGATGATCTTTGTCGTCGCGACGATGATGTCGTACGGACCTATTGCGATTCAAACACCAGGTATCTGTCAGATTTTGACCCACATACAGATATCGATCCATATTCAGAAATCTGTACAAATACGTACACTCAGGTTGACGCGAGAGGTGGCGCAGTGCTGCGATCTCCATGTACGTCACGCCGCCGATGTAGTACACGAGCATGACTTTGCGCTCCTCGGCGCCAAAGCTGTCGAGCTTGGACGCGCCGCCTGCGAGCGCACTGTTCGCGTCGTCTTGCTGCTGCGACGCACTCGTCTGCGTCACTTCAGCCGACGGTCCCGGCACTTGACGCAGCGCTTCGTAGACGTTGCTCCAGCCGCGGGGCTTCGTTGCGCTCTCGACCAAGCGCGCAGACAGCGGTGCATAGCCGGGTGCGTGGCCCTGGCTCACGTACGCCATGTCGCGCGGATTCCGCGGATCGACCGAGCCGTCAATCAGCCGAAAGGCTTTGCGTGCGAGCGAGAAGCCGCTCGCTTCGGTCCAGAGCGTGTCGCGACGGCGCAAGAAGCCGGCGGTCTCGAGGCTGTTGAGCGCCAGGAGCGTCTCAAAGCCGTACGTCTGGACGAGCTCGCGGCGGATGTGGTCGTAGTTCTTGGCTTTGATGCCGCCGCTTGCGACGGACTGGAGACAGAGCTGACGAAGGACGCTGAGGATCGGGTCCTGGAACCCAATGCGCTCTTCCAACTGCTCGAGGATCGATTCGCCCATGAGCATTGCGTGCTCAGCGACTTTGAGGTCTCGGAACGCCTTGTTGTCCGTTGTCTTCTTGATGAGCTCGGCCAAGTTGATGTGCTGCATGAGCGACTGGTAGTTCTGCTTGAGGCCTGGGATGCGCTTGACGAACTCGCGGATCTCACTGATCGACGCGTCGCGGTTCTTCCGGAACTCGTCGTAGCGCGCGCGGATGTCGTGCGCTTGCTGCTGGAGCGTCATGCCCAAGCGCTCGACGTGGTAGTCGCGCACGTCAGCGTACAGCTTGTCGTTCGAGTTGAGTGGGAGCGACACTTTCTTGCCACTCGAGCCACTGGAGCTAGGACCACTCGGACTACTCTCACTCTCTTCCGCAATGAGCTCGGCGTCGACAGTGACAAAGCCATGCGTGATACTGAGGATCTCGTCCAGCAAGCCTTCGTACGTCAGTGGCGTACACATGGGCGTCGCGAGGTCGACCGTCCGGTCCAAGAGCACGAGCGTGTCGATCTCGGGGTCCAAGACGCCGATCGGATTCCCTGCGACCTCTTGCTCGCGCTTGAAGTGCGCCATCATGTCGTACACGACCTTTGCCATCGCACCTTTGTACTTCACGCGCGGGATCATGCCGAAGATCGTCTGGAGCTTCACGATCGACGACGCTACAGTGTGGAGACTCGTCTTGTCGTGCTCAATGTACAGTTCGCGGAAGCACGCGTCGAGCTCGAGCGTCAAGACGTCGTCGTCCAGTGGAATGAGCTCGAGCTTGTACTCACCGATGCTCAGGCTCCCGAACACACCCTCTTTCTTCAGCACTTCGTCGCACACGAGCGTGCGGCGGCTGACAAAGTAGAGGTGGAAGCGCTTCTTGCTCGGACCACTCGAGGCACTTGCGTCGCCAGTGCCCAAGTCGCGAATGTACTTGGCGACGTACCGCATCGACCGAATCGACGGTCGCACGAGGAAGAGCACAAACTCGCAGTTCGTCTTGAGCGTCTTACCGAATGGCGCAACGTCGCGCACGCCGTGGTCTTTCAAGACTGCGGTGCCATCGACGAGGACGTGCGAGAGCGGACCTTGGAGCTCCGGGTCGAGCACAAAGCAAATGTCTTTTCCGATCGCGTCCATGATCGAAAAGAGCTCGCGCCGCGCATCTTCGCGCAGGACCGCGAGGTTCAGCACGCCGTTCTCGAGCGTCGACGCCTTCGACATGCTGCTGCTGCTAATGCTTCTTCGGCTTGTGTGAGTTGTGACTTGAGCTTTTGAGTGTGAGCTTTGCGATCCCCCTCGATCGTACTTACTCGAATAAGTACGAATCAATCGACTTGGCAATGACAACGCTGCAATCAATCAATCCACGACTTGCACTGGTTGATGAGCATGGCGACGCTGCGCAGTGTTGCACGTTGTGTGCAGACGCGCGCGTGGACGCGCACACCAGCGGCGCCATTACACGTGCGCCACTTGAGTGCTTCTGCCTCCACTTCATCATCATCGGCTGCAACAGCCACTGTCGACAGTAACGACACCACTCCAGCGGTGCTCACGCGTGAGTACATCTACGGCGCGCTGTACGCCAAGGACAGCGGCTACTTTACGACGCAAGGGCGCCACGTGCTCCATGCGCCGCCAGCGCCAATTGACTTTACGGACCTCTGGGGCGCATTCGACTACCGCCGCAAAGTCGCCGAGCTGTACAAAGAGAAGAAAGAGGCGTGGCTCACGCCCGTCGAAGTCTTTGCGCCGTTCTACTCGCACGCGATTGCCAAGTACATGCTCAACTCGCCATTTGTCCAGAAAGACATGGTCATCTACGAAATCGGCGGCGGCGCTGGCACGAACGCACTGCACATCCTCAACTACCTCAAGGTGCGTCCGGCTCGAGCTGACTGACTGGCTGGCGAGAGCGTCCTAGGACAAGACTGGTCGTGACTCTGTGCCTCTATGTCTGTGCTTGTGTATGGGATGCTAGGACAATGCGCCAGACGTGTACGCGCGGACCAAGTACACGCTGATTGAGATCAGTCCTGTGATGGCAGAGCGCCAGCGCGAGCGCGTCGTGGCTGCGCATCCAGAGCAGTGCACGGTCCTGAACACGGACATCCTCACGTTTGCCGACACGCACGCGAGTGTGCCGGACGAGTGCTTCTTCGTGGCGATGGAGGTGCTGGACAACCTCCCGCACGACAAAGTCACGCTCCAGAACGGCAAGTGGTACGAAGCGATCGTGCGCATGAGCAGCGATAATGGCAGTAGCACTGGACCAGCGCTTGTCGAAGCGATGCGGCCAGTCGAAGACATGCTCATTCGCCAGACCATGCGGCTCTTTGGCTGCGACCTGCCGCTCAGCGTCCAGTACCGCGTCAACTCGAGCCTTGCGCGCCGCGTGCGCCAGCTCGTTGGCAAAGACGAACCCGAGCTCCATGCCGCGTTCATCCCAACTGGCGCCATGCAGCTGCTCAACACGCTCCGGTCGTCGTTCCCGCGCCACCACCTCATTGCCGCAGACTTTGACGCGCTACCGGCGCCGAGTTTGGACCCGAAGTCGCCGATCAAAGCGCTGCACCACCCACTGAGCATGACTGCGACGTCTGCTGGCACGCTCTGCGCTGCGAACGCGCCGCTCGTCGCGTCCAAGACCTCTGGTGCGCTCTCTCTCGAAGTCTCTTGTCTCTAGGTGCCTGTGCTTAGGTGCTGACACTCACGCAATGCCTCTCTCTCTATGTGGCTTGCGTGGCTGTCGTAGGCGTGACGGAGGACCACGACACGTACTTGGTCGAAGGCGGCATCGCCGACATCTTCTTCGCCACGGACTTTGGGAAACTCAAGCGCGCGTACTGCAGCTCGCTCAAGCGCACGCCTGATGAGGTACGCGGCGTCTTGGCGACTCAGATCCGACGGATATGGGCGGCGTCTAGGTCAAACGATACTCACGCCTCATTGCTGATGATGCTGGGACTGGCGACAGGTCTCGGTTGTCAAGTCTGGTGCGTTCCTCAAGGAGTTTGCAGACCTCGAGCGCACAAAGACGATCACGGGGTACGCCTTTGGGCGTCTTTGAGCCGTTAGAGTGTGATGAATGACCTGACTGACGGACTGACTGCTGGATGCACGCGTCACAGGTACAACCCACTGCTCGAGGACTACTCGAACACGAGCTTCCTCTTGTCGTAGTGCACCAGCGGCCGACACGATAGACGCACATAACATGTGGCGTACATTTGTATCGCATGGCGCAGAGTTGAAATAAATGGCACAAAACAAACAAACAAACAGACCCATGCGTTGATGCTATTGCCCCATAGTGGAGCACCACGTTCTCTCTCATCGCACACCCATACCTTCACTTGCGCTTCGGCGGCAGTCGGTGGAGCTGCGCATGCGTCTTGACCGAGAGTTTGCCTTCGTCCAGCACACGCTGCGCATGCTGTTCGCACGTGTGGCAGACGACGTACGTGTTCTCTGGAATGTCGCGCGTCGCAGGACCGAGCTGCCGAATGTCCGATGGGACGTGCTCCTAGTACCAGTACATCGCCAGCGGCGATTGAGTGAGTGAGTGGCAGTCGCTATAGCCGGCCAGCCAGATAAGTAGACGCCAACTGGACGTACCGAGCAGTAGGACGTGACGCAGAAGCGGCACGAGTACCTGGCGATGATGCCGCATGCTTGGCACCGATGGCGCGGACACTTCCACTCAAAGTTCTCGGGCACTTTGTACCCGAGGCAGTCTGGACCAGCGGCATACACAGGCGTGTCAGACGTCATCAGATCCTATCGAGTACACTACCATATGATCGATCCATCTAGGACACGCACCTTCGTGGTAGACCTTGGGGCACCGCGCGGAGGAGCGGACCTCTGCGCCGGGCCAGTCGCACTCGATGAGCTCGCCGCCGTCTTTGCAGCAGAAGCAGACGTCCTCGGACTCGTCTGGCGCCGTCTTGGCGCACTCACGCTCGAGCAGAAACGCAAAGTAGTTGGCAGCGTAGTCCACTGGCGCCATCTCGGACGCGAGCGGTTCGCTCGTCGTGCTTTGCGACGGCAGACTCGAGTCGTGACTTGTAGCTGCTGCTGCTGCTGGTTCAACGTGCCGCTTGCGCTTGCGCGTCGCGTCTCCACTGCTCTTTGCGCTGGCACTTGGCTGCGACGCTCGTCCTCTGTGCACACAAGGAGACACAGTCAGTCGTCCAAGCCAGTCAGTCCTGAGCTCACAGTGCAGTCCGAGATGCGCCAGCTCTGTGCTCACTCGGTCCGACTGCTGCTCGCTGCGGTGTCGCCGTCGTCGCTGTAGTTGGTGCAGTTCGGGCAGTGCCAGTGCTTTGTCCGAAGGACCTTGTGCGACTAAGAGCCGCAGTCGCACAGGAGCAGTCAGTAGGCAGTCAGTCAGTAGAGACAACGGCAATGACGCCACGGAGCGCAGGACGCACCTGCGCTTTGCCCATGAGCTTCCCAAGACACGCCGTGCAGTACACGCGATGGCACGCAGCGAGCGCACAGGCTTTGAGCGTCGCAGCTGGCTGCGCACAGAGACCGCAGACAATGTCGCGCGCGCACTGTGCCAGTGCGCCTGCTGGCTGGTGCTCAATGCGGCGGCGCAGCACGTTGTGCATGCAGAGCGAGCAGACGTGGCACTCGGCGCCGCGCGCGTCCTAGCGCCAGCGCCACAACGTCCATCGAAGACACACGACACGAGAGCGTGAGCCTCGCGACCGACGAGCCAGAGCTCCTAGACTAAGACAGAGAGAGAGACAGAGCGAAGGACGTACCTGAAGCACGAACGGATGCTTTGTGAGCTGCGTCTTGGGCGGCGCGCTTGTGCCACAGAGGATGCACGTCGGCTCGCGTGTCTGGGCACCAGCCGCACTGCTGCTGCTGCTGTTCGCTGGGCGCGCTTTGCTTCGCACGGCGTCGTCACTGCGCTGCTGCGCTCTCGCACTGCCATTCCCACTCATAGGACGCGAGCGCTGGACCGAGCGCGACATCGCTGTGCCCTGTGTCCGCGACGCCTGCAGCTTTGGCGGTGGCGCCTTGCGCGCGTCTTTGCCGTTCGCTTTCACGCTCTTAATGCGCTTGTCGGCGTCCGCGCTGCTCTTGGCCATGCGCAATTGCTGCTGCTGCTGGCGCTCGCGCTCGAGCTCGAGCTCCAGGAGCACCGAGTTCTCGAGCAGCGCCATGTGCTGGATGCGCCGCAGCGCCTGGACCGTGCGCTCAAACAGCTCGTACTCGATGCGCGAGCGAAACTGGAAGCAGTAGCAGCTCCGGCGCTCTGGCGCAGCGCCGCGGAGCGTCGAGTGGTCCCACGCATTGAGCGACAACCCGCATCCACTGACGCTCGGACTCGTGCGTGACTGAGATGGCAGTGGCGACGCTGTGCGACCACTGTTCGTGTCGACGAGCGTCGCAGCTTTCTGCGACGCAATTGCAGCGACCCAGAGCGCTGAGTGCGTCTCGCGCTGCAGCAAGACGCCCATGCAGCCAGCGACTTGGAGCAGTCGTGCCGAGACGTGGTCTGTCACGACTACGACATCACTTGCACTGGCCGTGAGCGCGTTCTCCTGCCGCACACGCTGGTGTGGCGCAGGGAGCACGAGCTCAGCGTCCGGCGCGACGACGCGAAAGACATTGCTGCCGCTGTCGGCGTCGCCCTCAGCCATGCGCAGGAGCACGCCGCGGAAGCCCATCGCTCGACTCCCGTCGCTCGTGGTGGCGGTGCTGTTGCTGCTGTCTCGTGTGGTACAACGGGCTGTGTGGAATGCCGTACTCTTGTGTTTCGACTAAGTGCGAATCCCAAACTTGAGCCATTGTGAAAGATCCCGGTTGCGAATCATAATGCAGACAACCTCTAGGTCCTGGAGGTTCTTCATGTGCCTCAAGGTCCTTCATATGCCACCTCGCTCTGTGTGACCCTCTCTGCGAATATGCGTGTCTGTCTGTCGTAGCTCAAGTCTTGCGTTGCGAAGATCCATCCCTCTCGACGGATCTTCTTTTCGCTCGCTTGCGCACTCCATCAACCGAGGCGTTCTGCGGCTCGCAAGGCGTCGCAAGTCGTGAAGCGGCGCGTCGCTTGACCTCGCACGACCACCCAGCACATGCTTTGTGTTGGATGTATCGAGAGCGCTCTTCGTGTCTTTCACATTCGCAAACGAGCAGACTCTCTCTCTTTTCAACATGTCGCTCGAAGCAGCTGGAGACCGAATGCTCGTGAGCAGCAGCGCACAGGCAGCGCTCGAGCACACTCAAGGCCTCCTCGCAAGCGCCACGACGACAAGCGATGAGCAAGTCGCGCACATCGTTGCATTCCTCGCAAGCGATCTCTTTGGCGAAGAGGAAGATCGAAAGCGAGCGGAGAAGGAGGCACTCGTGAACCAGCTCGCAGGTGGTCACACAGCGCATCTCGAAGCCGCGAGTCAGCAGCTCAGTGACGCGTCTAGCCGTCGCACGGCCGGTGCGAGTGCGCCGACTCTGCTGGCAAACGACCTCGTTGCAAGTGACATTGCAGAGATGCAAGTGGAGCAAGAGGAGTTGCTCAAGAAGCTCACGGGCCAAGGACTCTTGGCAGCTGAAGCGCGCGTGCGCAGCCAGAGCGACCCGGACGTCGTTGACCAGATCATCGGTGCACTTGCAAACGAAGAGAACGGGACTGAAGAAGGCGCGTTGCTCACGTCCGAGTTCAACGGCGAAGTCGGCGCAAGTGCTCAGCTGCTGAGCACGACGAGCAGCGATGAGAGTGCGCACGCGCTACTCGCAGCAAGCGACATCGTTGCGGCCGACATTGCGACTACGCAAGCAGAGCAGGAGGCGCTGCTGGACAAACTCACAGGTGCCAAGCTTGCTGCGGCAGGTGGCAACTCTGTTCAGCTGCTGTCGCGTGACATCGTTGCGAATGACATTGCAAACACGCAGGCAGAGCAAGAGGCGCTGCTGGACAAGCTTACAGGTGCCAAGCTCGTTGCCAAAGCAGCCGTGGATGACAGTAACGAAGTCGTGGATGAGGTGATCGAGAACCTCTCGTCTACAAACGACGTCTCGGCCGAGGCGCAGCTGCTTGCGACCGAGTACGCGAGCACACCGCCGCCGCCGTCGCCAACATCAGCGCCTAAGACGCTAGCGCACAGCTACAAGAGCGACACGGACCCAAAGGCAGAGCACATAGCGAAGACTGACAAGCACGAGGCACCAGAGTACGCACCAAAGCACAGCAAGGACAGCAAGGACAACAAGGACCCGCACGACTCGAAGAAGCTTGATAAGGCTGACAACAACAGCAAGCCAGCGTCCAGTGCAACGACGTACGACAAACCGACGTCTGCGCCTCCAAGTTACAAGTACTCCAAGCCCACGAGCTCGCCACCAGTGTACATCGCGACGCCAGCGCTTGCGCTCGAGGCGTCCGCGGTCTCTGCCACGCGTCTTCGCGCGTCTGACGCAGCGACAGCGATGGCCGCGGAGCAGGACCACTTACCGCACGTGCTGTTTGGTGGCGCGTTCCTGCTCGTTGCAACCGCGCTGTTGACTGTGATGACCCGGCGCTCGCGCCGTGCGCGACTGAGCGCACCTCAAGACGACGCGTACGCCTACTTCCTGCACGAATGATTGCTCACGACTGTGTGAGCGAGTCGCGAGTGACCTTGTTGAGCGAGCGTCACTTATGCTACACACTCAGCAAGGCGCTCGCTGGTCGGTCGTCTGGCCACTTGCTTATACGAGATCAAATCCCATAAGCAATGCCATGTGCGCTTCTACTTTGCTCTCCTGGTGTCTTGACTGCTCCAACACTAGGGAATCGTGTTGACAGCAGTCTGGAACTCGTGTTCGGGCTCGTGTTCGAGTGACAGAGTTGGCTCCAGTGTGTGTGCGACGGTGGCGAAACGACTTGCTCAAAGTGGCACTTGCTCAGCTCCTCACTCAGTCAGCCACACTCTCTCGACACAAGCGCACAAGAGAGAACAAGCAAGTGCATCCGTACGACGCTCTCCCTCGCATCGGTGTCGTTGCTACAGCAGCGAGCATTCACCGATGAGTGTGATCGCAGCGCTGCAGTACCTCTCACGCAGTGAGGACGGCGACGACGATGGGGACGGTGAGCGACAGCTGACACCACTCGACCCCGAGTACTGGCGAGGCATCACGCACTCGCACGAAGAAGTCGCTCAAGAGCAGTATGTAGCCACTGCTGCTGCGAATGCGCACCACCACCATCATCACCATGGCGGCAGTGGACATGGCTACGCGCCGCAGGTCTACGCGGACGCAGACTACTTGCAGATCCATTATCCGCATCGGCCAGTGACTGCGCCAGGACACATGAGTGGCGGTGCGTACGGCAGCACGCTCGTGCCATCTCCGATCCACTTTGCTCACAGCACTCGGTCGGTGCCAATCAGCCCCATGACTCACGCCGAGCAGCGAACGTACGGGTATGGCGACAGTCCGATGGCGCACTCGTACAGCGGTGGCTTTGGCGCACACCCTGCGGGCGGCGGCTTTGCGTCGTATGGCCACTTTGGATTGGACTACGGCCATGTGACGGCACGAGGCGGCGACGGGTACGCGTCGGCTGGCGGCATGAACAGCGCCATGAGTCCACAGTCGCTCAAAGCAGAGCTCCGGAGTGCGTTCGTGCGTGCACGTGCGTACCTCGATCTCGTACCGTTCTTTCAGAGCTGCGACCACACGTACACTGGAGGCATTCCACTGCGCACGCTCCATGAAGCGCTGCTACAGGTCGGTCTTGTGCTCCCAAGCGCGTGGCTCCAGACGATTCAGCAGCTTTTTGGCGTGCCTGGCTCTGGGCTCATCAACTACGTCGCATTCAGTCGGTTCCTCGAGCTCGATCAGCACGAGATGTGCGTTGCGATACACTTCTAGGAGTGTCTGCTTGTGTGTGCCGCCGTGTCTCTCTCAATCACACTCACGATCTCTCTCTGTCTGATGTGTGTGGCGCTCTTTTGTCAGTGAGAGCATCAAGATGACCGTGTCGGCGCGACGAAGTCTCTTGCTCACGAGCGGCGTCGACCTCGCGCAGCTCTTTGCACAGCATGACGTCCATCGCTCAGGATGCGTCCCGCGTCCAGCGTTTGCTGCGATTGTGCGCGACTGTGGCATTCCGATCGCCGACTCGACGCTCCACTTCCTCGTGGTGCTCCTGGCAATGCCGACCGACACGACGATGGTCTCGTACGTTCGGTTTCTCGACATGACAGGTGGGAGTGCGCTCGGCGGCGGCAACTGGGAGGGCAGCAGTCATGGCAGTTCGTACGGATTCGGTCATGCGCCTGTGCCATCGTGGTCGGATACAGGACGGTACGCACTCGCACGCTCCTTCAGCAGTGCTTCACGACCAGACTGACTGACAATGACTCGCGTCTTACCTCGTTGGTGCGAATCGCGATACGACAGAAGCATGTACGCGTCGCACGAGAGCTTCTCGCGACCGATCGAGCCGCCGATGGCCGTACCAGCGACGACGCGCCGCAGCAGCTTTGTCGACCTCGCAGCGTCGAGTCCAAACTTTGCGACGCCGATGGCACGCCATGGCTGGGTCTGCCGCGTCTGCTCGCACCAGCAGATCGAGGACTGGGTCACGCATTGCGAGATCTGCGAGACGTCCAAGCCGCGACCAGGGAAGAACGGCGCGGGCTTCATCAAGTGCGGGCACTGCAAGTTTGACAACAACTACGACATGGAGGAGTGCGAGATGTGCGGTCGCGTACTGAGCGTGAGCGCGAAGAGAGGCGGGAAGGCGTCGTCCAAGAAGCCCAAGTACAAACACAAGCGCGTTGAAGTGGCATCCTCGTCGTCGTCGTCGTCGTCCAGTTCATCGAGCTCGTCTGGCTCTGCGTCCGACTCGTCGTCGAGTCGAAGTCGCCGGTCGTCGCGAAGCAGCAAGCGCAAGGTGGAGCGGAAGTGGTCCAAGTCGCACAGTCGCAGCCGCAAGCGCGAGCCAAAGAAGGTCAACCGGTTCGAGCGCGGCGAAGAGGTTCAAGCGATTCCACTCGGCGAGCAGCAGTACCAAGTCGGCGTGATCGCGCGCGTGCGATCCGATGGCACGTACGATATTGAGTTTGACAGCGGACAGTACGAAAAGCACGTGGACGACAGCAGCATCCTCGAGATCGCACGAGCGCAAGTTGTCAAAGCTGAGCGATTCATTGACAAGCCGAGTGCGCACAAGCAGCACGTGAACGACGGAAACGAGCGAGGTGGTGGCGACGAGCGCTTTGACACAGGCGATCGCATTGAAGCGAGGTTCCAAGGCGGTGCGCGCTTCTTCGCTGGGACGATCACGAAGTGCCGCACCGACGGGTCGTACGACGTTGAGTACGACGACAGCGAAGTCGAGCTCCAAGTTCGGTCCAAGAACATCCGAAAGCTCCAAGCAAAGAGTCCTCCAAAGAAAGCGAGCGCACCAGCACGCATCGCGAGCAAGACGAGCAAAGACGACGACAGCTCGATGTCTGAGACTGCGTTTGCGAAAGGGCAGCGCGTCGAGTTCAAGCTGAAAGCCAGTGGCGACTTTGTCAATGGCAAGGTCTTCCGCGCACACCTCGACGGCACGTGCGACGTCGAGCTCGAGAACGGCGACTTGGAGAAACACGTCCCGAACAAGAGCATTCGTCTGCGCACGAGCAAGTCGCCTGTGAAGGCGAGACCGATGACAACAAGCGACGATGAACCGATTCGACCGAAACGACCCGTGAGCGGACTGAAGAAGCCCGTCGCGATGGACTTGTCGTCGTCTGAGGACTCGTGCGTGGTTGTCAAGAAGTACAGAGAGGGCGAGAAAGTCGAAGCCAAGCACAAGGAGAAAGACAAGTACCTCCCAGGCGTGATCGCGCGATGCCGACTGAACGGATCGTACGATGTCGAGTACGACGATGGCAGCAAAGAGAACGCCGTGCACGCTCGTCTCATTCGTGCTCGCACACCAGCGTCACCGTCAAAGACGACGCCACGCGTCGAAGCAAGCAGTGAAGACGAACGCAAATTGAAGTTTGCAGTCGGTCAAAAGGTCAAGGCGCAGTACAAAGGCAAGTCCAAGTTCTACCCCGGTGTCATTTCGCGATGCCGCTTGAACGGCACGTACGATATTGACTACGACGACGGCGAGAAAGAAATGGGCGTGGCCGCCGAGCTGATCCGACTCAAGGGTGGCAGCGCG
>JAASFN010000674.1:0-15463 GCA_023333795.1 Globisporangium rhizosaccharum | reverse complement strand
CGAATTTCGGTGATCGGATTGTATCACCGCAATCGTCGCAGAACGCTCTATCGTTTTTGATATGTTTTTAGCTTCTACGAGCAAAATTGACGATACAGTCAACAAAATAGTTTTTTCCAAGACTTTTGTCGCGCACTTTATACGACGGTGCGAAGAGCACGTATTATATGTAGTACTAGTATTTGGCAGACCTGAAAATGTTATGTCAAGAATCGATGTAGCAATCGTACTCGACACCATCTCAAAGAGCCAAGAAGTCTTTCCATCGCATCATTCTATGAATGTAGTTAATGCGTGGAATCGTTACAGTGGCTGGCCACTGCAAAAAGTGCGGATGTCGGCACGCATTGAAGTTTCGAGCTGATCGAGGTGGGTGCAGTGGGAAACGCGGCAGTCGTCGCAGCAGCATATTGGCTCGCAAGCCACTGCAGCGATTCCCGCTCGAGCGAATAATCGAACGCTCGAGTGTATGCTCCCTTTTTCGCAGTCTTGCTCGACAAGACGACGAAGCGCCGCGGAATATTTTTCGAACAGTCGGTGCACTATCAAACAGCATATCGGTCTCTATTGTGTATCGACTTGTTTGATCTCGCCTCGAACTCAGCGTCTGGCCTCTCTTGCGTCATCTCGCGCGAGAGCAAAAAACGGAACCGAAAAAGAACACGCCGAGAACGAAAAATAGATCGCTCCTCTCCAATTATAAACGCGCGTGCGCTCGCTGATCGACGGACGGCTAAGCCGAAAGCTCGGATTTCGAGTCCGCTGTCGTTGCTGTGCGTAGTGTTTGGCGAGCGAGCGAGCGAGTGAGTGAGCGAGTGAGTTCCAGCACGAGAGTGCGCAAAGCAAACCGAAGAAGCAAGAGCCTGAGGCGAGGAAGAAGCAGAAGAAAGAAAAATCAGGCGCGCGCACACAGGCGCAGCAGCAGACACAAGACAAAGGCGAGCCAACGTAGAGCAAAGGGCGCGCGTGACAACAAGCTGCACAGCAAGCAGCTAAGCAAGCGCGCGCGCACTCTCTACTACCATCAGCATCATCGCGACGACTGGGCAGATTCATCGCAGTACACAACCCAGACGCACGCACGCATCCATCCGTCCATCGAACCGCACGAGTCGCTCTCTCTCTCTCTCGACCGATCGATTGATCAATTGATCGATCCACAGACAACAGCAGACAGCAGACCACCGCAGATCGCTCACTCCCCTGACGCATTCATCTGCGCCAGATCGTCTCTCTCCCTCGCACACACGCGCGCGCTCCAAGTGGGTCACAAGCGCGATCTTAGTTGGCCGATCCGCCTCTTGCCGACCGACGCGAGCGTGAGTATCCCCATCAGTAGCGACTCTCGCTTGCCTGTTCGCGCTGTATATCGCCACTCGACCCCAGCCGCAGACCACCACTCGACACCACTACCGACACAACACCGACCACACACCACAAAAGCGCACACCGAGAGACTTCGAGCATGGTCGCGCACGAAACCAACAGTGCGCACGCCGACGCACTGAGTCGCCATCAGCTCCGCCTGCACGAGATGGCGCAGCGCGACGCCGCGCACGAGCGCTCGAGCAGCAGCAGCAAACCTGCGCGCCTCGCCGCCTCGTCTTCGCGACGACTCAGCGACTCGGGCGATAGTGACTCGGACGACGACGTGCCCATTGCCGCGCACTTTTCCAAGTTCATGAAGGCGTCGTCCGAGAAAGCGCGAGCTGCATCGCCGTCAGTTCGCACTGCTGCAGCTACTGGCACTAGTACCACGACTACGAGCGTTCCGACACCTGTCGTTGATAGAATAGAGAGTAGCAATAGTAGCAAGCCGCACAAGCACAGTGAGGCAACGCCACAGCAGCCTCACCACCACCACCACCACCCGCAGCAGCACCACCCGCAGCTCAAGCGGCCGTCGTCTGCACCAACACCGTTGTCAACATCGTCACCGTCAACATCTGGACCAAAAGACAGCAGCAAGCGGCCAAAGCCGGACGCACCCAAGTTCCTGCTCCTGCTCTATGAGATCCTCGACGTCGAGGACTCGAGTGTGATCCGGTGGTCCGAAGACGGTCTTGCGCTCCAGATCCTCGACCAGACGACTGTGACCGACAAGGTCCTGCCCAAGTACTTCAACCACACGAACTTCCACAGCTTCCAGCGCCAGCTCAACTACTTTGGCTTCCGCAAGTGGACCAAGTCAAAGACCGACATCTGCACGTTCAGCCACCCGTACTTTCGCCAGAACGAGCCAGC
Source organism: Globisporangium rhizosaccharum (assembly GCA_023333795.1). Lineage (NCBI taxonomy): Eukaryota > Oomycota > Peronosporomycetes > Pythiales > Pythiaceae > Globisporangium > Globisporangium rhizosaccharum. The sequence goes on along the minus strand of JAASFN010000674.1, from coordinate 13,219 downwards.
GCTGCTCCAGCTCATCAAGCGCAAGAAAGCGCCGCGGCGAGCAACGGTAGCGGAGAAAGCTGACGGACACGGTGCGAGCGCGAGTCAGCAGCAGCAACAGCATCAGCAACAGCAGCAGCGAGAGAGTACGAAGGCGCAGGTGCCAGTGTCACCAACTAGCGGCAGTAAGCGAAAGCTCGCTAGCGACGCCGAGCTTCACCGACTGCGCGAGGCAGAGCTGACAGCAGCAGCGCAGGACGCGAGTCGCATCGTGAACCACCTGCAGCAACTGCCGCCACACAACACGAACGCACCTACCACTGCAGCCCCGACACCGCTCCACGGGGTCGCGATCACACCTGTGAGTCACCAGCAACAGCAACTCCACCACCACCACCACCAGCAGCACTCCGTCGCGTATCTCACTGGTTCTGCCAAGCAGGAGCACGACCATAGCGACATGGCGCAGTACTTGCCAGCGTCCGCGCTACTGAACAATGTCATTTCGCCGCTCGCTGCGAGCGAGTGCAACAAGAAAGCCAAGAAGATCGACACGAAGGCGTACACTGAGTACCACGCGCCACTCCAGGCACCAAACGACCCGACTGCGACGTCTGTGAGCGCAATGATGATGAGCACAAGCAGCTTTGGACAGCTGGCGTCGACACCGAGTGTGTACAGCAGCAGTTCCAGCAGTGCAAACCACTCGCTACCGACGCTCGACATTGTTCGGAACCGGATCATCCGGCGACAGACTGTCAGCACAGTCGCCCATGCAAGTGGAAGCAGCGAGCAGCAGCTCCAACAGCAACAACAGCAACAACAACAACTGTATGCAAACAGCTACCTCGGGTACTCGTCGCCACTCGGGGGTCCGCACAACATGGTCGGCACGACTGCTGCTGCTGCTCCAGCGCAGCACAGCCCTGCAACTGGTGCGTTCACAAACTCGTTTAGCGACCCAGTCGACATCTTGCTGCGGATCAAAAAGTCGCGCACGATGTCGTCGTCATCGGACGCTCAGCAGCTCCACACAAGCGACACTGCCATGCCAGACGCCGCTGCGCTCGCAAGCAGCGAGCAGAACGAGAACCTCGCGACGCTCCAGAACTTCCTCATTAGCCACACGCTGTACACGAACCGCCTCGAGTCGCAACTCAAGATGGCCGTGGAAGAGAACGAGACGCTCAAGCACCTCGTCGACACGAAACAGCGCGAAGTCGAGGCGCTGCAGAGCGAGCGCAAGATACTGCAGGGCGAGAACGCCGTGCTCATGGACGACAAGACCAAGCTCTTTGAGATCAACCGCGAGCTGCTCGCGAAGCTCTTTCCGCAATGACGTTTGGCACCAGCAAGCGCAGCAGATGGCGCAGTCGTGCGTGCGTGTGTGCAAGTGGCGTGGTGGATGTGGACAATGACGACTACACTCGAGCAAAGTAAGAAACATACCAAGAGTTGAAGCAAGCTAACAACAACAACAAAATGACAACATGTACTACAATACCAAGTGCTTGCAGACAACAACACCTTGCAAGAACAAGCACAAGCACAACTTGCACTTGTATGAATCGCACTTGCGATTGATGTTGTGTATTGCGTGTGGCGAGGATGATCAACTGATCATCGAGTCTACGATCAAGGAGCTCAGTGCTGGCACTGACCTGGGAAGCGCGGAAGCGGGATCACATCGCGGATGTTGTCCATGCCCGTGGCAAAGAGCACGAGGCGCTCAAAGCCGAGACCCCAGCCGGCGTGCGGCACGGTGCCGAACCGGCGCAAGTCGAGGTACCAGTTCAAGTCGCCGCCACTTGTCACTTCGCCCTCTGCTGCACTCGCGTCGTCTGAGATCAAGCCGAGCGCGCGCATCTTGTGCTCGAGCAGCTCAAAACGCTCTTCACGCACGCTCCCGCCAACGAGTTCGCCGATCTTGGGCACGAGCAAGTCCATGCCAGCGACTGTCTCGCGGCTGTCCGAGTCTGGAGCGTTCTTGCGCATGTAGAACGCCTTGATGTCCGCTGGGTAGTCAGTCACAAACACTGGACCACCGACGTACTGCTCCGCCAAGTACCGCTCGTGCTCAGTTTGCAAGTCCATGCCCCACTCTGGACGCTTCTCAAACGGCGCACCGGACTTCTGGAGAATCGCGATCGCATCGGTGTACGTGATGCGCGCGAACTCGCGGTTGCAGAGCGCAGCGAGACGCTCCGAGATCTGCTTGTCGTACGTCTTGTTGAAGAACTCAACGTCTTCTGGACACGTGCGCAGCACTTGCATGATCGAGCGCTGCACGGCACCTTGCGCAGACTCGATGCACTCGTCGAGGCCAGCGAACGCCATCTCGGGCTCGACCATCCAGAACTCGGCCAAGTGGCGCGTCGTGTTGCTGTTCTCGGCGCGGAACGTCGGACCGAACGTGTACACTTTCCCAAGTGCGCACGCGTACATCTCGGCATGGAGCTGACCCGAGACTGTGAGGTACGTTGGTGCACCAAAGAACTCGCTCTTCCCATCTATAGTCAGACAACCAAGCACATGTGCAGCACATGTAAGTGAGCGGTAAAGGCGCTGTATTTGCATTTGCAACAACACGTTGTTGCGTCAGACGCACCGCTCTTGGCAATGCGGAACTGCTCGCCAGCGCCTTCGCAGTCATTCGACGTCAGGATCGGGCTGTGGAGCTGGAGAAAGTCGTTCTCTTGGAAGTACGCGTGCAGCCCTTGGCTGTGAGAGCAGCATCAGCGGTCATGCAGCATACAGAGTCTTTTGTGAGTTCATTCACGCTCTTTTGCTACGGACAAGTGACTACAGCCACCCTCGTAGTTCTTACACAACAACAACAACAACAACAACAACAACAAACGCACCTGAGCGCATTGCGAACGCGCGTGACTGCGCCAAACGTGTTTGTGCGCGCGCGCAAGTGCAAGTTCTCGCGTAAGAACTCGAGCGAGTGGTACTTCTTCTGGAGCGGGTACACCTGTGCGTCGCACTTGCCGAGCAAGTCGAGCGTGTCCGGGTGCAGCTCCAAGCGCTTCTGCTTGCCACCCGGGACTTCACGCAGCACGCCTTCGACAAACACACTCGAGCCGACTGTGATGTCTGCGATGTTGATGGTCGATGCGACGCTGCTGCTATCGTTCTCAGCAGGCAGCGTGATCTGCATCTCAGCAAGGCACGAGCCGTCGTTCACGTTGACAAAGTTGACCGACTTGTGCTTGCGCACCGACTTGACCCAGCCACCGACAGCCACACGTGCGCCGTCCTCGAGCTGGCGCGCATCGCGGATCGTCGAGCGCGCAAAGCGCTTGGTAGTAGTAGTCGCAGCAGCAGATGCAGGAGTCTCTGCTGCTGTTGTTGCAGTCGAGAGTGCGCGCCATGGCTGCAGCAGCAGCGGCTGTCGCGCAAGTCGCTTCATCGCCGGCGGCATGCGCATCCGTCCAGCCATTGCGAGCGTCATTGCTGTCAATGCTGCTACAACCACAAGGACACTTGAGTGAAGTACAGTAAGACTGCAATTAAAGTTAGAGGAAGTACAGTAGACCACACGTCGCATTTTGGTGTCTGTCCACACAAGCTCAAAATGTATCCTTCACGTCGCTTTTATCACTATCAGCATTCAAACCCATCGCTCATGACTATAGTGCACGCAAGCTTATTATGACTACTCCCGTTTTTCGCACTATACAACAGTTGCTCCTGCTCGTCAGTATACTCAACGCAAGCTTATCGCGGCTCATCCGAGCAACTTCGACTTCACTCTCTCTTCGAGCTAGCACAAGGCTTGCTCGAAGTCAATCGCTGCTGCTGCCTCGCAGACTCTTGTGGTCGAAAGAGGACAGCGTCGAGCATTCACACGAACTAGCTACTCGAGTGCACGAGCGTGTTGATCTTGATGGATACCAGTGCACGTGCTCCAGGTTGCGACTCGCGTGCAGTCAGACAAAGAGCATGTCGTCCCACTTCCATTGGTTTGGTTTGCTGCTCACTCCTGCTGCTGCGTGGTGAGCAATCGAGCGAGCGTTCACTCGATCATCGTGCCGTCGAACATACACACACACGCACGCGGTAAACGTTGCACAGTCCGTCCCTTCAGCGCCGGAGCGAGGCGATCAGCGCTAGCCCCTCCAAACACCGTGATCATCCAAACACGCGCACCATTTGCTTGTTCGTTGCATTCTGGGTGAGTCCGAGCATCGACTTGCGCTTGCGGCGAGCTTTGCGTCTGTGACGTCATGTGCTCGATCCAAGCACCACCGCTGCGATTCCAAGTCTAGCATGGCACGTGCCACACAGCAGTAGCTTGCCTCAAATGAACTGGACGAACAAGCAAGCAACGACTTGCTCTGATTGCTTTGTTTCAGTGCGCATGCAAGCAGCGACTTGCACTGATTGCTCCGCGCACCGACCGAGTCCCATCCAACACGCGGGCTTTGGCGATCCAAAGATGCGTGCCACGTACAGGCGCTCGAACGACTCTTGTGCCGGTGCACCTTCCACTGTGAAAACGAAACCTGCTCTGCGCGATACGACCTCGAACGAAGGTTCGACAGTTGGCGCTGTTCACGTCGCGACTGAGTGGCTAGCGATTGCTTGCTTTGCTTGCCTTGCCTTGCTTTCCTCCTCCGCTCGCGGCTTTGTCATTTGAGATCTTCTCGTCGCGCGCACACTACGCACTTAACACTACTCAAAGCTCGCTCGCTCGCTCGCTCTTAGCACCGATGGCGCCTGCAACTCCGCTCAAGAAAGTGACGTTCTTGCTCAACTGGTACGCCAACCCGTACCACACGCCGATCTTCGTCGCGAAGTGCAAGGGCTTCTACGAAGAAGAGGGCATCGACCTCGCACTCCTCGAGACGACGAACCCGAGCGACGTGACCGAGATCGTTGGCTCCGGTGCGATCAACATGGGGCTCAAGGCGATGATCCACATCCTCGCTGCGAAGGAGCGCGGGATCGACCTGACGTCGTTCGGCACACTGCTGGACGAGCCGCCAACCGGTACGTTTTGCCCATCAACGACAGAGGTCCACATGACAGAGGGTCGATGTGTCGATGACACTCGACTGGACTATTGTTAACTCGGACTACGATGACTCACTCGCCGCATGCATGTGTCCGTCCTCCTCCTCCTCTTGTGCGATTTAGGTCTGATCTTCAAGGAGAGCAGCGGCATCAAGGAGTTCAAGGACATTGTCGGCAAGCGCGTGGGCTACATTGGCCACTTTGGCAAAGTCATGATCGACGACTTGGCGCGCCAGGCGGGCATTGACACGACGAGCTACACGACTGTGCGCGTCGGCATGAACGTCGTCGACGCGATCTTGCGTGGCGACATTGACACGGGCATTGGGTTCACGAACTTCCAGCGCATCGAGCTCGAGAAGCTCTCGGGCGAGAAAGTCGGCATGCTGCGCATCGACGAGCTCGATGGACTTGGCTGCTGCTGCTTCTGCTCGGTCATGTTCGTTGCGAGCGACAAGTACTTTTGCGAGAACAAGGACATTGTCGCGGGCTTCCTGCGCGCGACGCGCCGTGCGATGGACATCACGATCGAGTACCCGGACATGGCGTGGGAGATCATGTGCCGCAGCAACCCGCGTCTTCGCACTGGTACGTCATTGTTTGAGCAGCAGTGCAAGTTGGCTCGCTTGTGGGCTGAATGGGTGGTGGTAGCCTAGATGCTGTGATTGTGTGAACTCACTCGCATCGGTGTCTGCATATGCACACTTACAGAGACGTACGACCTCATCTTTGACCGCACGCTGCCGTACTTTTCGCGCACGCTCTTGAACGAGAAGCGCGACTGGGAGAAGGTCGGCAAGTTCTGCAAGTACCTCAACGTGCTCGACGCGAACGTGGACCAGCACTCGGTTTACACGAACGAGTTTGTGCCTGCAATGGGCAAGCCAGCGCACTCGCCGATCACCGAGGGCGGCGTGCTGCAGAACTAGGCGTCTGTCACTTGCTGAAGCAAGCAGCGACTGCAACGACTCTCTCATTCGTGCTAGCTGCTACGTGAGCAGTGCATGTGTGTGTATGCGAGTGTCGAAGAGCGCGTCTGGAAACCTGCGCAGCCATCCGTGCACAGGCACATCCCAACCTAGCACTCTCCAGCTTGAAATGAATGCATTTGCGTTGAGTTCAAACACGTTTGCATTGCTTGTACGAAGACGAACTATCTGAGCTCACATGGACTCGCTTGGTCATGCAGTGTGCGTGTTCACAGAGCGTTTTGGACACTCGAATATGAGTGCGCCTCTTCATCTCGAGACTCGAGTGAATTGATGCCTCCTAACTAGAGAAATCATGAAGTGTGTGGCAGCAGCAATCGGTTGGTGGTGCAGATGACACACCCAACCACAGTTTGCCGACTTGCTCACGCACAACTCAACGCAAGTACGATGAGCGCGATGACCTCGTCGTCAACGTCGGCGGCGGCGTCGCCAAGTGCGTACGGACTGCGCGCGCTTGCTACGGTCGTGTTTGATATTGACTCGGGCCAGCGACTCGATGCGCTCTACCCGCCGACGTGCGGACTCAGCGACGACGCAAAGAAGAGCATCGCGCACCTCGCACTGCCGCACAGCAACAACCAGGACGAAGGCGACACGCAGTTCACTGTGCGCTTTCGCGAAGCTGCAGACAGGTGCGCACTGCCCATAGATCGAACCTGTGTAGCACTTGCACGTGTGTGACGTATTGTACTCTACATGAACTGTATGATAGCGCGACGTTCCTGTTTGGCTTTGTCCTCTTCCGGCAGCAGCGCGACGAGAGTCGTAGCCGCGGGTACTTCCAGAAAGCGCTCGTGCTCGTGAGCGAGCGGCCGTTCATCGACCTGTACGACCGCGTCTTGCGCATCACAGGTCCGCTCTTCTTCACAGCCGGCGCGCAAGTGCTGCAGGCGATCTACGACGGCATCCACAGCTGGTGCGTACGTCGTTCGCTCTGCTCCTTATCTCTCTCTCTCTCTCTCTCTCTCTCTCTCTCTGTGAGGTTGCTGAGCGCATCGTGACGACTGTGTGTGCACTAGGCCAGCGCCAGTGTTTGGCGTCCCGTCTGTGCTTCCGCTCGCAGGCACGTACATCACGTGCATCATCCCGCAGCTCGTCGACTACGACGACCTCGACGCTGCGTTCGATGCCGCCACTGCGCCGGCATCGCCGTCGTCCGACCACTTCATCGTCGAGAGCGATGAGCAGTCGCTCTCTGATGACGACGCGTCGGAGGACTCGACGAGCGAGAGCACGAATGAGCTCCATGCCGGTGTGACAGCGAGTGCAAGCAGCGACGATAGCGCAGCCAACGACAGCAATGGCAGCAGCAGTACAACTGCGGCAACCCAAGAGGCAAAGACGCTTCCGCCGTCGCCATCGTTTGGCGACTTGCTGCTGTCCAAGCGCGCGCACCAAGCGACAGCATTCGAGGTGCGTTGTCAACACGCGAGCGCCGCCACCGGTGAAGCTCGATGGCTGGTGCTGACACGTGCGAGTGCGTGTTTGTCCATCTCTGCGTTCATGCATTCGTAACATTCGAGCAGAACGTTGGACTGTACTCGAGCTTTGTCGGACTCGAGAGCAGTCTCTGGCTCCTCTGGCAGCTCGCAATCACAGGCGAGAGCGTCGTGATCCTGTCGCCACATGCGCGGACGTGCAGTCAAGCCACGCTCGCGTTTGCAAGGTGAGTCTGCGAGCAAGAGACTCGGTCGGACTGGAGTGAGATGTTACCTGCCTACACACTCACTCACACATACTGCGTGCTCTCTTCTGACCTACGACGCTGCAGTCTCATTGCGCCACTTCAGTTTGAAGGCGACTGCCGACCGTACTACACGCTCTACGAGGCAGATTTTGATGTAAGGGCTTTGACGTCGTGCACCTGCTGCTGCGCCTAGCTTCAGCAGTACGCTCACTCATATGCTCACACGCTCTTGTTCATGTCGTAGACACTTGTGCGGCGCCAGAACGCCAGTGTCAGCCGTCCGAGCGCAATGACAGTGGTCGGCTCGACGAACCCGTTCTTCATGAAGGTGCGTCTGTCTGTCTGTCTGTTTGTCTGTGCATCTATCTACCTGACGTTCGACTACGAGTCGTGCCGCTGGTGCATTGAGCATTGTGCTGACGTGATCGTCTCCCGTGGTGTGCACCATACTGCTCACAGTCGCTGAGCCGCTGGCCAAACGCGCTCATCTTTCCGTTCCTCGAGCCTTCCAAGGCAAAGACAGCAGCTCCCACCGCAGCAGGAGTACCGAGCGAGAGCGAGAGCAGCGAGTGCGTCTCGCTCCGGATAAAGAAGAAAGTCGACTTGGACACTTTCGAGCCGAGTCAGCGAGCCAGAGTACGTGCATATGCGTGTGTGCAGCTTCGCATGTCGTCTCGTGCACGTGATAGAGCTGACTGACTGACGGACTTGTGCATTGACTGCAGGTCTTGCGACGCTGCTCGTCGTACATGGTGCCGGATGCGACTGTCTTGCGGCAGCTCGTGTCGCCGCACGAAGTGTACGTCACGCAGACTGCGAGCGTCGAAGAAGATCCATTCGTGACAATCAACAACGCCATCTTGAGGAAGGTTCGTTCGCACAGCCACTCGCTCGATCGCGCTTTACGCCTTGCTCAACCACCTCACACTCACCTCACACTCACCTCACACTGTGTCTCTTGCGGACGACCGCAGCACTTTCGAAAGCTCACGAAGCGGTTCCTCGAGCCGTTTGAGCAGTTCTTTGGCATCTGGCGAGCGAATGGCGTGCGGCCGAACGTGTACATGAGCGTCGCAGACTGCATGAAGCCGTTCGATCTGCAGGTGCGTTGCTACTATGTGTCTGTGTACGCGAGTGGATACAGCTGATCATGTCTCTCTCTCTGTACGTGCATATGTACTGCAGACGTTCCTCGCGAGTGTGAACCCACGCAAGCTCCCGCGGCAGATCCGCGCGTCCAAGTGGAAGGCGCTGTACACGGGCTTTGTGCACTCGCCGCACTTTGCACCGTGGTTTGCGTACCGCCGCGCGCGGTGCGTGCACCACTTTGCGAGCACGCTTCGGTCTGTGCGCGCTGGCATTCCAGCGAGCATGCTGCTGCGGTCAGCGTGTGGGAAGGAGCTGTCGCTCGACCAGTGCAAGCAGCTGCGGAAGGAGATCGAGGGGGCTCTGGCTGTCGAGAAAGCGCGCGAGTCTGTCGACGAAGCGCAAGTGCGCGTGATCGAGAGCCACTTGAAAGCAGTGCGCAAGCGTCTGAAGGCAGCGAAGAAGGCGAGACGGACAGGCAAGTGATTGATCACGCGAGTGGGCGAGTGAGTGGTAAAGTGAGCGATAGAGGAAGAGGCATGCCCAAGTGCGTTAGAGAGAGCTGTGCAATTGAACTTAAAGGCTGCGCAGAACCGCTGCATCAAAACTCCAAGGAAGGCGAATGACAAGCAAAGCGATCGTTGACGAAGTGCTGCCACACTAAGAGGACGACGACGTAGACGACGTTGGGTTCGAGGTCGTGATGCTAACGACATTGGACGATGTTCAAACAGTTGTGGAAGTCCTAGTTCAGTATCGCTACCGGTTTGCAAAATTACAGAAATGCATGCATATCGGATAGGTACCGATAATATGCAGCAGCAAAACTAGACCAATTTCCAAAACCAGTGTCCATACAAACTTGGAATATGTTTCCACATGAGGAAAATTCCCAAATGCAAGCCAAGCCATTTATCTATTAACGATTTCCGAGCCTGAAGCTGAGTGCAATACCAGCAGACAAGGTTAAAGTATGTGGAGTGCAATACCAGAGGCTCGATACTTAAGCAATTGACATCCAAAATGTGGATGAATTTTATTCATTTTTTGCAATGTAAAGCCATACCGGTATGAGAAGAGGCACAACCGGTGTTCTGCCAGGTTTCGTACCGAATTTTATACCACAAAACGTTGTAAAAGCAAAATATATAATCGCCATGTAGATTATCCGATGAAATAAATGTCGGATATACCACAGGATTGAATTCAACTTCACCTCGTGTTTGTTGCTCTTAGCAACAAACTCACTCTTCGCCATGGCTAGGAAATGAAGCTCACGAGCATATAGCGCGCCTAATTGATAGGTGAACACCCAGCTCGACGTGGGAATCAAACCCCTCTTCTCTCGTTCGAGAAGCGTGTTGCCTCGCCGTGGATGACGAAGAGACATGCTGATTCTCGCGTCGCGTGGACAAGCGAACGCTTGAACTCTCAGACACGGTAGAAGGGCATTGTGCAACAAACGCGTCGTCAGCTCACAAGCATCACGCCAACACCGCGCCAGCGTTTGATTCGTTGATTTTATTGGTATTCGTACCGTGTCAAAACAAATTCTTTTTAAAAAGGTTAAGCAAGTACTCAAACACGATACATCGTGGACAACTTGCCCATGTGACGAATATTCGGGATGGGGATGAAAGCGACGTCAGTGATAGCACTACCGAGTCGAGTCGGCAATGGACATAAACATACACATTGTACTGAACGATCAAGATCACGTTCACATTTACCACTGTCGCACGTTCGACAATTAAGCTTGAATCGCACAAGGTCGCTCAAGCTTCGCACTTAAGGACGGTCAGAAGACACAATGTCGCCAAGGACGTCGGAGAGCCTCGCGACCCTGACCGATTGTGTTATTCATATGTCCCACATTTCCCGAAATACGTCCACCAATTGTAGAATCTGTGGCGATCGTGTGCGGGTAGGTCCTTGTCTAAGAGCCGATTCACAAAACACAAGCTGCATTAGCAGGTTAGGACTAGACGATTTTGTCAGTGCTAACAAGGTCCGAACCGATCTGTTCCGACAAATCAGACGGTCTCCGAACGCTTGAGGCGCTCGAAGGCCAAGCCACGGATTGAGCGCTCTGATGAAGAAATGTGTTGAGAGGAGTGTACGAAGAGTTCTGGCGAAGGCGCCTTGAGTGATCTTTCGCAATCGCAAATATACAAGTCAAAACGGCTAAAACATCTCGAGCGTGACAACCGCAAATCGATCGCAGTTTATCGATGCAAGTTCGACGCAGCGAACACCGAACACGACTGGCCGCCTTATAGCACGTGTTCCGCAGCGCGAGTAGAAAAGAACACCCACTACAAAACGAACGCTCAGTGATAAACTGATTTGAAAATTGGTTAAGATGGCCTGTTAAGCACCTGAATCAGTTTCAGCTCAAGGCAACGCAGTGGTTGCTGTTCCAGGATGCATTCTACGGTTTCGTGGTGTGCAAGGACATGTCCAGCGCCATGACACACGATGTCGCCCAGGCGTATGAAGAGAGCGTGTTCCGGCGCTTCGGCGCCAGCTCCGTGATCCGACATGACCAAGATCCCCGGTTCATGAGCGCAGTGCTCCGCGAGTTCCGAGTCATGATGAGAAGCCAGCAACGCGAGACGCTCGCATACCGGCCCCAGACCAATGGTCAGCAAGAAAGGTCAGTCCAGACTGTCAGCCATGCCATCCGGTCGTACGTCGAAGACGCCGACGAAGGCGACTGGGACGCGATCGTCAAGAAGCTCAAATGGTCGATCAACTCGTCGTTCGACAACACCCGAAAAGAAACTCCGTTCTTTTTCGTACACGCCTGGGATCCGAAGAACTCGATTTCTGCGATGCTATCCCGGATTCTACAGACCCAGCGCCAGTACTCACATGGGCGAAGCAGTTGCAAGCAAGCGCGCAAGCGACATGGGATCAGAGCCAGAATGAGAGCTGGAGAGCGCTGTCCGCCAAGTACAAGTCCGGCTTCGAAGTCGGAGACCTGGTCTGGCTGTACATGACTCGCGTGAATCCGGGCCTGAAGAAGAAGTTGGCTCAGCTCTGAAACGGCCCGTTCCAGATTCTCAAGAAGGGCAATGACTTCCACTACAAGCTGCACGTCGTCGGGACCGCATATCGCTTCTCGCCGTGGGTGCACGTAAGTCGACTCAAATGCGTGTTTGAAGGCTAGAAGCAAGGACAGTTTATGAAGGTGCGTGGTGCAACTTTGAGTTGATTTGTACCAAAAATCAACTTTATAAGCAAGTCAAAAAGCACGCTGATAGTAGACTTAAGTCAGTTTTCAGTTTGAAGGTGAGGTGTTCAGTATTAGGTTGCAACATGTGAATAGTAGACTAAAGTCAAAAAGCACGTTGATAGTAGGCTATGGAAGGGAATCAAGTTTGTAATGCGAAGATGAACTCTGTCTTTCGTCCTTCTCCTTGATGAAAACGTGGTAGCGGATGGTGATATTTTTGGTCGAGTATCTGTATGAAGTTGCGATCAAGATTTGGCTTTTGGCACAAGTGCTTTGGCAACGTTCGTTGTCTTCATAAATAATACATGACCTTCTGTGCTCAACACCATTCTAGTTGTATACAAATTTAAATAGACAGAGATGATGCTCCATGCATCTGCAAAGTGTGGTGTCTGATGATATACCAGCATTGAAGCAAACATGATATACATTTTAACATGCGTGAATTATCGAGGCAACGTTTAGTAGTGGCACGACCCCCATCAGGCACCGCTATCCATCATGCGGCGTCAAGTGGGAGGCGGAGGGACCATGGCTTGTAGCAGGGCGCAAGTCGCTCGGTATGTCAAGATCAAATAGCACAAATCTACAGGTTACTTTATGCACAACAGTTTCAACATGCAAAACGAATCAAATTGGTGGCTTAGAGCAACTTGCTCGGTCAAGATCAAATTACACAAATTTACCGGGTACTACACCACAAATTGGTGGCAGTTGACAAATACACACAGACCGAAGAATGGTTCGAACGCATGACAATGTAAGGATGATCGACGGAGGAGAGTGCAAAGTTAGGAAGGTTCTCTTACCGGGATCGGCGCTGGGTACGACTCGGTCGATCTCCTAATACTCGCTTGATTAAGGCAAGCTCCATCTGCGCATCGACAACGCGCCACGGAGCTTTCGTGGACATGGCTTTTCCGTGACCTGTGGATTGCTTATCAGCATACTGTGGCTCCGTGAAGCGAACTCGAGCATCGAGTACATCGAGTGGCCTTAAAGAACAATCTACTGGGCTGAAAGAACGATTCTGCCGAATTCATTACTCAAGTCTAGATTAAATTTATGTTGGCCACATAAAGTGCGCGACAAAAGTCTTGGAAAAAACTATTTTGTTGACTGTATCGTCAATTTTGCTCGTAGAAGCTAAAAACATATCAAAAACGATAGAGCGTTCTGCGACGATTGCGGTGATACAATCCGATCACCGAAATT
>JAASFN010000673.1:0-15475 GCA_023333795.1 Globisporangium rhizosaccharum | reverse complement strand
ATTCAGCAGCCCATGCGCTTTGGCAACCGCGCATTCCGCGACTTCTACGACCGCGTCATCACTGTGAGTGCCCGTGTTGCTGTAGTCAAAGAGACTCGATCGCTAGCAGTGTGCTGTTGACACGAGCTTCTTGCCACTCTCTCTCTTTGCTAACGCTGCTACTGTTTGTATGACTGATGTTGCTGCCGCCATCAACAGCGCAGCACTGAGCTGCAGCAGAAGCTCTTGCCGGAGAGCCTCCACGACGCAATCATTGAGCTCTCGGCGTACTTGAACGAGTGCTTTGGCAATCGCGTGCGCATCGACTACGGCACGGGCCACGAGACGAGCTTTGTCGTGTGGATGAGTACGTCGCACGAGTCATTGGCGCCAGTGACGGACGGACTGATAGACTGACTGGCCGTCATGGCACTGTGCTGACACTGCTACTGTGTATCACACACTCTCTCACATACACGCAGGCTGTCTCCACAAAATCGGGTTCTTCACGCAAGCTGACTTCCCAGCGCTCGTGCTCCGTCTCTTTGCCGCGTACCTCGCGCTCATGCGACGTCTGCAGAAGCTGTACATGCTCGAGCCTGCGGGCTCGCACGGCGTCTGGGGTCTCGACGACTACCACTGCCTGCCGTTCTACTTTGGCGCTGCACAGCTCATCGGTGCGTCTTGCTGGCACTTGTTTGTGTGATGCAACGAGCTGTTGTGCTGCTCCTGCTGCTCTCCCAAGCGACTCAGTCGTCGCTGACCCTCTTTCTCGTGTGATCGTTCACTCGTACGCTCATGCAGGGCAAACGGAGATCCTCCCTGAGTCCGTGCATGACGACACAGTCCTGGAGACGCGCAGTCGCGACTACCTGTACCTGGACGCGATCAAGTTCATCAAAGAGGTCAAATCTGGCTCGCCGTTTGCTGAGACGTCGCCGATGCTCAACGACATCAGCGCGCTGCCATCGTGGGAGAAGATCAACGGCGGCATGCTCAAGCTGTACGAAGGCGAGGTGCTGAAGAAGCTCCCAGTGATCCAGCACCTGTGCTTCGGTGCGCTCTTCCCGTGCACGTGGACACCGAGTCACTCGGGCACTGACGGCAGTACGTACACGCCGGTGAGCATGCACCCGGGCACGGCCGTGCACGCACCGAACTTTGACCTCGCAGGTGCGACTGCGAAGGCGCCGTGGGTCGCAGTCGAAGACCTCGCAGCGACGCGCGACACGACGATGTCGCCGATCCAGAAGACGGCCAAGCACCTTGACCAGTAAGTCTGTCGTGGCTCAGATGTCGGACGTTGGACTGGCAAGTGGTCGGCCAGCAGATCGTCTTGTCAGTAGCACTTGATAGTGTCCTTGTCCTCTTGTGCAGGACGCCTCCACAATGAGTGAGTTTATGCGTGCGTGAAGGAACACGTTGGAGACAGTGGTCAGTCTATTGTATTCCTCCATGTGGTTGCAAGAGCGCGTCTACTGCAGCAGCAGCTAGCCGCACGTGATGAGCTCAGACCACGCGAGGTCTTTGACTGCTACTGTGCGCTCGAGCGTGAAGCCGCTCCAGTCGAGTGGCGACTGCTCCGAGACATACATCATCGGAATGAGGTACACGTGGCTCGTTGCAGTCGAGCGGTAGTACCCGAGACGCACAGTCGCAGTGTTCCAGCGCCACAGGAGCAAGAGCGTAATCGGGTCACTCAGCATCGCAATGTTCATGAGAAACATGGTCGCTTCTGCAGCTTCTGACCGATCGTCGAGCGTCTGGAGCTCGATCGGGTGTCTTGGTACGCTTTGCGTCTGCGATGGCGACGACTGGTGCTGCTGTTGTTTTAGTGGCGCCGATGATCCGAACGCATGGACTGGATGCTTCACGACCAGATCGACCGTGTTGGGCATGAGCCGGAGCGACGATCGCTTGCGGAGCGATTGCGCCTGGCGCTGGAGCACAGTGCCGACGCGGCGGTGCACGACCACGAGGTCGTCGCTCCAGCTCACAGCGAGTGCGTTTGTCGACCAGAGCACGCCAGCTGAGAGCGGCGTGGCTGAGTACGAGCGCCAGAACACGAGCTTCACGCCAGACGTTGGACACACGAAGCGGATCGTGAGCGCAAAGACACCAGCGACGACAGCCACGAGTGCAGTTGAGCACGTGACGGCTTTGAGGTCGAGGAAAACGCCACCGAGTGCCGACTTGCCACCACCGCTGCCGTCAAACAGGAGCGACTCGAGCGCAGGATGGAGACGGGAGATGACTGGGATGTGCTGGAGACTCGTTACTGGCGTTTGGCGTAGTGCGAGGAAGCGAAACTGCGAGACGATCGTGAGCGACGAGATGAGTGCGATCGAGAACTGCGGCATGCCCCAGACGCCGTCGACTGGCGACCAGTTGTGCTGCGTCGCGATACGAACTGCACCGTGAGCGAGCGCTGCGAGGATCCAGACGTTGCGCATCTGGATTGAGCTGAACGCGACGAGGTCGACGAGACTCAAGTGAAAGAGCCCTTCGAGCGAGTCGAACTGCTGACCGATGGAGTCGTAGACCATCGGCGAGTCAATCATGTGCGCTAGGAGGTAGCACACAATCGGGAATGGACTGCCGTACACGATCACTTGGCTCGGGATCTTGAAGAACGTCGCGAGTGCGCGCCGCGTTGTCGTAAGGACAGATCGGTTGCTTGGGCCATTGCCTGGCCGTGACACTTCAGCTGCAGCAGCAGCGACGTAGCACCCACCAAAGAGCATTGCGAGACGGAGCCAGTAGTACGACTGCGCGGCGATGCGCAGAAGGAAGACGATCGGGAACCACTTGAGCACGTCGGTCGCGCACGTCTCCATCTCGTAGCGATAGTCATCGACTAGATGCGTCGAGCATGTTTCTGTTGCGGATGGCGACGCAGGACTACTGTTGCTACTACCACTCGCAGAACTGCAGGTCCGAACGCGCATGAGCGTGACAATGTCGGCACCGCGCTTGCCGACGAATGTGAGACCGCCACGGAAGATCGTGACGTCTCGGAGCGCTTCGAGCACAAGCAAGTCGACAGTTGCGTTCGGGTACGCGGTCTGGAGTTTGCTGAGCCGCTGCATGGCATGGAGCGACACGCGCTCGACTGCACGGCACTTGGGTTTGCTCAGCTTGCACGCGCGGCGGAAGCTCGTCCAGTACTCGTCACACGAGAACGGCCGCACTTCGCCGTACGCGAGCGAGCAAAAGTCGGCAAAGCTAGTGTTGCGACTGCTGCTGTTGGTGGTCGTACTTGAGCGTACTTGCTTCGATGCAGTGGCGAGGACATCAGGACTGTAGTACGCAGCTTGGAGCGTGCGCCACTGCGGGTTCAAGAAGAGTTGCGGGAGGAGGTAGTGGTGGATCCGGTCAAAGAAGTCGTAGCTTGCGCGCAGGAGCAACAAGCGAGGCTGAACTTGCTCTGTCATCGCTGCGTCCTGAATGGTTCCAAGTCTTGGATCGGACCGTGCCAGCTCCGATGCTTTGTGCTGCACAGCGTCGACCAGCGTATCGAGCATCTGGAACGCTGTTGCTGGTGCGAGCACTTCACTCATGCACTTGCTGCGGTACAAGACGCAGTCTGGGACCATCGGAGCGTTCGCGTACTCGGCAAATGCACGCAGTGCGAGCGACGTCGTGTCAAACTTGTAGCTCCAGAGCGCAGTCGGCTTGCTCGACGTCACGTTGCTATAGTCACTGGCGTTGCCTGGGCTACTCGCCTGTGTGAACACGTTCCCAGCGTACGCATACGGTCCGAGGTTCACGAGCACGTCGGGCTCGAGCGTGCGGTAACCTCTGAGGTCGCGGATCGCAACCTCTGTGCGCACAAAGTTCAAGAGGAGCCAGAGGTACGCGCTGAGCGAGAAGATGCACTGGAGCCACGAGAACGGAATCGCGGCGTCCGAGTGCAAGCCGCGCTGCCGACTCGGGTGCGTGTGCGCGAGTGCAACGACGCGCCGCTCTGAGCTCACAGCCTGCGCAGTCGTCGGACCGACTTGCACGCGCTTGCGCCAGCGCTGTGTGAACATCATCGTGTGCGTATGTCGTCACGACAGTGTGACGAATGGCGAAATGCGTGGCAGCGACACTGCCATCAAGACAACAAGCCAACAAGCCAAGTGCCGGAGCTATTCTCGTCACTCGCTTACATGATCTTACTGCCGAACGAACATGTGACGACGCGTCTTGGCAGGTCCTGCTGACGCGTTCTGCAAGCACTCCCACACTCATTGACTCCCACGGCATTCGCAAGGGTAGCGCACAAGATGAAAGGGTAAAGCGAGCACGTCGTCCTCGCATGAGCGAGTATTCCTGCACTTGATGGCGCTAGGCGCTATGAGCGAGTGTTCATGCACTTCATGGCGCTAGGCGTTGATGCGGAGGTGGTGATGCAGTCGAGAGGGGTCAGGCAATGCGCAGTTGTTGCCGTGAAAGCGCGTTGAAGTTGCTAGGATGCACCTGTGCGCTCAAGTCGCTAAGACGCACTTACGCGCTGTGAACGTTCGCGTGGTCGGTGCTCGTGCAAAGCTGCCGCACGTTTCACAATTGTGCACACATGCTAGACAATTCAATCACAACTGCGCAGTTTGGCACCAGCTGGTTGCTTGATGCGTGCGAGCGATATCTCGTGGCCGCTCTATCGACCGACCGCCAGTGTGTAGTGCAAGACCGCCTATCACGACCATGAGGTCAGCGTGCCTCACGCGCTCACGCGCTCATGCGCTCGCTCGCTCGCTTTCGCTCTTGCTCTTCTCTCCATCAAGGACCAAGCAACGAACCTCTCTCCATCGAGTTGCAAGCAATGACGAGCACCCTAGCACACACGAAGGCGTCGAATATGGCCGGGATATCATGCGCAACGTGCACTGCCAGCTCGGCTGTGTGTTGTGTTGTTGCCATGCCATGCCATTCGTGCTTCACTTGTTTGCTCTTGCTCGTCCCGGTTCTGCGTCCTTGTGATTTGCTGCGTCTCTTGCTCCACGCAATTCGTGCTCGTCAGATGAGGTGCACGCACACAAACTTAGGTGCGTGCACACAACTTTTCTTGTGGCTACAAGGACGTTTGCATACAAAACGCAAGCGTATTTTGTGGTGGTCTGCTTTGGATCGTGTTTGAGCAAACAGCAACCTGCTCCTGCCAAGCACAGCAGCGCGATCCTGCATTTGCTCGGCAAGTCTCACTCGCACATTTGCACGCTCCTCGACAGCAGATCCAGCAGATCTCCACGACCACAACCAATCAGCGCTCTTTTCGCCCCTCGATATCGCTCTTTCTGCACCATGATGCTCCGCGCTGTCCGACGAGCTCGCACTGCTGCTGCGCGCACACAGAAACACCAATCGTCCTCTCAGCGCTTCGCTTCGTCCGACGCAGCAGCAGCGGCAGCTGCGACTGATGGCAAAGACCGTCTCATTATCTTTGACACGACGCTGCGCGATGGCGAGCAGTCCCCAGGCGCGACGCTCAACTTTCGCGAAAAGCTCGACATTGCGCGCGCGCTCAGTCTCTTGGGCGTCGACGTGTGCGAAGCTGGCTTCCCGATCTCGTCACCCGGTGACTTTGAAGCCGTCGCTGCGATTGCGCAAGAGATTGGTCCGCTCGTGACTGGTCGCAAGTCGGGCAAGCCGATGACTGTCGCAGGACTTGCGCGTGCGACCGAGAAAGACATCCAGCGCTGCTTTGACGCAGTCAAGCACGCACCGAGCCACCGCATCCACACGTTCCTCGCAACGTCCGACATCCACCTCAAGTACAAGCTCAAGATGTCGCGCGACGAGTGCATCCGGCGCGCGGTCGAAGCCGTGTCGTTCGCTGCGAGCCTCACGCCCGACGTCGAGTTCTCGCCCGAGGACGCAGGACGGAGCGACCCGGACTTTCTCTGCGACGTGCTCGCAGAGGTCATTGCGGCCGGCGCCACGACATTGAACATCCCTGACACAGTCGGGTACACGGTCCCAGATGAGTACGGCTCGCTCATTCGGTACTTGATCGAGAACACGAAGGGCAGCGAGAAGGCCGTGTTCTCGACGCACTGCCACAACGACTTGGGGCTCGCAAGCGCCAACACGCTGGCTGGCATCGTCGGCGGTGCGCGCCAAGCGGAAGTCACGATCAACGGCATTGGCGAGCGCGCTGGCAACACGGCGCTCGAAGAGATCATCATGACGCTCCAGACGCGGCCGCAGCACTACCCAGTCTACTCGACGGTCGACTCGACGCACATCACGCGCTGCAGTCGCATGGTGAGCCACTACACCGGCATGACGATCCAGCCAAACAAAGCGATTGTCGGTGCGAATGCGTTTGCGCACGAGTCGGGCATCCACCAAGACGGTGTGCTCAAGCACCAAGCGACATACGAGATCATGCTCCCAGAGTCAGTCGGCTTGAGCGAGAACAAGATGGTGCTCGGCAAGCACTCGGGTCGCCACGCGTACAGCAAGCGTCTGCAGCAGCTCGGGTACACGGACCTCACGCCGCAGCAGCTCGACTACTACGTCGACAAGTTCAAAGTCCTGGCGGATGAGAAGAAGACGGTCACGGACGCTGACATTGAAGCGATCGTGTCAGACGAGCTGTACAAGCCTGAGACGTTCTGGACCCTTCAGTCGGTGCACGTCACGGCTGGGAACCGCGTGAAGCCGACTGCGACTGTCACGCTTGCGTACAAGGACGGTCAGGAAGTGAGCGAAGCCGCAATGGGCACTGGTCCAGTCGATGCGATCTACGTGGCGATCAAGCGCGCGACGCAGATGCCGCACCTCAAGCTCAACGAGTACGCAGTGAACAGCATCACGGACGGCACGTACGCGCTCGGTGAAGTGACGGTGCGCGTGCAAGAGGACAAGGAGTCTGCCGATGACCGTAGTGCTAGCAGCGACAGCGCTGAGTCGTCGACCGGCGACCTCGTGAACCCGCAGACTGGCGTGCTCCGGAATCGCCAGTACGTTGGTCACGGCGCAAACACCGACATCCTCGTGGCGTCTGCGACTGCGTACGTGAACGCAGTGAACCGCCTCGTCGCCGCAAAGGAGCGCGCGAGCAAAGACAACGAGCCAAAGCGGGTCGCAAAGGCGTTTGAGTAAGGTGATGTGCATAGAATAGGTGCAGTAACAATGGGACCATCACTCGTATTGCCTAGATTAGGATCATTGTCTTGCTCACTCGGGTGTGAGTCCGTCGTACGGTGTGAGTCCGAATGCGTTCTCGATCGTATCGTCAGCGCCGCGCGCGATGAGGTACTCGCCGAGCGCACCGTCGGCGTCATATGCCATCGCAAAGTGCAGCGCGGTGTTGCCCTGTGCGTTCTTGTGGTTCACGTTCGCGCGCTTCGCGACGAGGAGCTCGACCATCTTGATGTTCACGTTCTGGCACGCGAGCAGCAGGAGTGTGTTGCCCTTTTCGTCCTCTTCGTCGACTGGGAAGCCGGCGTCGAGGCTCTCGACCACGCGCTTGAGACGCCCGTTGCGTGCTTGCGAGAAGACCGTGTCGACGTCTGGGACACTCGCCTGTGTCCGCGCTGCGCTCGCACTCGCTTCGTGCTCGACAGCGTCGAGCTGCGAGCGCTCTTGCTGCGTGAGCGGTAGGAGCTTGTTGCGCGCCACGACGAGCTTGCGCACGTGGAGCTTGTGCGTCACGCCGAGGACGTCGGCCATGTCTTCTGGTCGGAGCTCGAGCAAGAACGCGCCGTCGACTGCGCCTTCTGCAAACGCCTGCTTGTACTGCGGCAGTGCGAGCGCATCGAGCCACCGACCGACATCGTCGACGCTCCAGTCGCGTACTTCTGGCGGCAGTGGCTGGAGCTGCATGCGCTTCGCTGCGTCTTCGTCCGCGAGCTGCTGCGCGAGCTGCTGCTGCTTGAGCGTTGACGCCGCTGTCATGAGGTCAGCGCCGCCGACTTTCAAGCGCGTCATCGCTGGGATGTTTGCCGCCGCGGCGGCAGCTGCTGCGACTGCCGCTGTCTCAGCGGTGCTCGTGATCGCTGCGGCAGTCGTATCGGCGTTGATGTCGCGGAGGTTCTTGAGCATACTCAATGAGCTAAAGTACGACAGCGACATGGACATGAACTGGAACTTCATGAGCTCCTCCGTTGATGCAAACATCGCTTGCGACTGCTTCTCGTGCTCCTTTGCTTTGAGCGCCGTCGCTGCTGCTGCGGCTGCAGACGTCGCCGTTGCAGTCTCAAGCTCAATGCCCTTTTCGCGCAAGCGCTCGAGCTCGAGCTTCTGCTCTTCAAGGAGCTCCATGAGGTTGCGCTGCAGCCGCGCGACTTCGCGGTCTTTGCGCACGCGTGTCGCTTCCATGTCTGCGAGCTTGCTCTCCATCGCTGCGAGCGCTGCGCGCTTCTGCTGCACTTCACTAAAGACGCTCGTGAACTCGGCGTCGAGGTCGCGCTTGCGCCGCTCGCGCTCGGATCGTTTGATCTGGATCGCCATCTCGACTGCGTACGCATCGGCTTGCCGCGCTTTCAGAGCATCCTTGCTCTCGAACAAGCGCTCGACACCTGCTTCATACGGTGCAGCAGCGGTTGCCGTATCGTCGAGCGAGCTACTCGATGACGGAATGCCACTCCCAAGAGGTGTCGGCTGCTTGCTACCCGCTCCAGTCGCATGACTCCGCAAGAGTCCTTCAACGCCACCGGTGTGGAGCAGCTCAGCTTCGTGCGTGAGCTCACGGAGATCGGCTTCGAGCTGATCGATCTCTTGGAGCTCGCGCTCGAGCACAGCGAGCTCTTGCTCGGACTCTTGAAGCTCCGAGTGGATCGCACTCACTTGGCGCTCCACGGCCTCTTGTGCGCGATGGAGTGCATCGATCTCGCTCTGCTGCCGCTTGAACGCGCGCTTCGAGCCTTCGATCATCTCGAGCCCGAGTGTGAGACGCTCTGGTCCAGGCTCTGCGTCGCGCCACTGCTTCTTCCGCGCAGCGTCGACGCGACCGACGTGACCGCGGTAGATGCGCTGGATCTCGATCGCTGCGAGCACCGAGACGCGCGCAGTGAGGTACTGTTCGCGCACCGTGTGCATGCGCCACGTTGCTTGGATCTTTGCCGCATTGCGGTCCATGTACCGCCGCTGCGCGAGTGCATCGCGGAGTTCGTCGCAGTACAGACGACCGACGTGGCCGCGGTACACGCGCTGAAGCACAACAGCCTTTGCAGCGCGGAGCTTGTGGCGGAACGCGACGCGGCACACGTGACCACGCTGTAAGCGCTGGATCACAACAGCCGCGAACGCGCGCTGCTGCATCTCTGTGCGCTCTTGCCGGCACCGAATGAACCGCCGACGACCGAGGAACCCGCGCACGATGCGCACGATCTCGCCACCAGCAAACCGCGTGATGCGGTCGTGCTGCATGCGCACTCGCCGCGCACAGACGCGACGGACTGCGACGAAGCGCCGTATCTGCGTCTGGATGCGCGTGGCACTCGCGTGTTTGCGCTGCAGTAGCTTTGCTTCAAGTGAGCGCTCATGGGCGTGGACGCCATTGCGAAAGCTCTGCTCCATCGACGTCTTCACAGCAGCAAACTCATCGACGCGAAGGCGCCCAATGCGCTTCTTGGCACGCTCAGCGGCCTCGAGCTCGTCAAACATGCTTGGGAGCTCTGGTTGAATGCGGATCTGGGTCCGGAGCTCGTCGCCTGACAGTGTTGAAAGTGGCGAACGCGACTGCTGCTGCTGGAGCTGGAGCTGCTGGCGCAGTGTTGATGTGCTTGCGGGTGTGACTGCTGCTACGGACGGACTATTGATCGCAGCGAGCGATGCCGAGACGTCGAGCTCGAGCAGCTCGAGCTCGCGCGCTTTCGTTGCAGCGAGCCGCCCCTCTTGCTGCTCTTGAAGCGTGCGCTCCATTGCAGCGAGTCGTGCGCGGTCTTCTTCTTCCCACTCGCGTCGGCGACGCTTCTGCTCTTGCTGTAGTGCAGCCATGCGTGCCTCTGCTGCAGCGCGCTGCTTGATCCGGAGCTCTTCGGCCTCGCGCTCCGCGTGCTGCTCGTTCGCGACCATTGCCTCTCGGAGCGCATCGATCGCAGGGTCCAGCGGAGCCGTCATCGTAGCCGCTGACGCTGTGGTGGGAGCACCATGAGATGGTGCGATAGTCGTCAGAGCAGCAGCAGTAGCAGTAGCAACCGGCGGTGGAAGCGAAGGCGGCGGTGCCAAGTGCGCAGTCGACGGAAGTGCGACTGGCGATGACTGTGCCACTGGCGTCAACACTGACGTCTCGTTCTTTGCTTCGAGCCACTGCTTCTTTGCCAGCGCTGCTTTCTGCGCTTCGTGCGTTCGCACTGCAGCTTGGAACTCTTGCTCCGAGCGCTCGAGCTGGAGCTCGTACGCAGACTTTGTGAGCGACACTGGTGCTGCTGCAGTTGCGGAAGGCAGTACTGACAGCTGCTGTTGCTGTGTCGAGAGCTGGTTGCGAGACACACTTGTACTCGCTTGCACACGCTCGTCAACGAGCTGTGTGTCGAGTGTGAGCGGCGTGACGCGTAGAGCTGCTGCTGTTGGTGCAGTAACAGGCGCTTGTGGCGACTCGCACGCGCTTGTTGACACGTGCGGAGCTCCCCCCGTGCCCGGAAGTACACCGTCGGGACGGATTCTCGCATCAGGTGCTGACGCATCGCTTTGACGGCGATGCACCGAGCCTGTGCGCTCACGTGTTGCCACTGACTCGTGCTCAGCACTGCTGCTATCGACACTATCGGCAGCCGCAGCGCCGTCACTGCCGCTGAGCTCGTTTGCGTTCACGAGCAGCTCCATCAGCTCGGTCATGTACGTCTTGCACTCTTGCCGCAGCTCGTGTCCAGCGCGGAGCCACGAGACGAATGCGCTCTTGCGCGTCGCAAGCACGTGCTGCAGCTGCTTGCGCGTCTTG
Source organism: Globisporangium rhizosaccharum (assembly GCA_023333795.1). Classification (NCBI taxonomy): domain Eukaryota; phylum Oomycota; class Peronosporomycetes; order Pythiales; family Pythiaceae; genus Globisporangium; species Globisporangium rhizosaccharum. The sequence goes on along the minus strand of JAASFN010000673.1, from coordinate 4,623 downwards.
CTATGGACGTCAGTGCCACTGCTGCTAGTGCTACTGGCTGTCGGCTGCTGCTGGTGCGACCACGCATGTAGGATCGTAGTGCGGCCTTGGAGGAACGCATCGACGTTCCCAGGGGCGACGAGTGCGTTCTCAATCGACTGCACGAGCACGAGCGGGACGTCAATTGCATCGAGCTGTGCGACGAGGTCGACGTGGAGCAGTGCGCCTTGACAGATGCGGATGCGACCATCGAGCGTGATCGCATTCATCACGGCGGTGTAGATACTGAGTGCGAGGTTCGCGTCGACTTTGCTCAAGTACGCGTCCGAGAAGAGGAACTTGCTGAAGAACGACACCGGCAAGTCCGGTCGCGCTGGTGGGAAGCACGTGAAGACGTTCACTGCGCTATGGAGGATCGCTGCGAGCTGCGCGTCGACCCTCGCAAAGCCGTTGCAGAGCGCGAGCGACTGCAAGCTCGCGCCGTACGACTTGCCAAACGCGATTGTGTAGCACGCAGCGACGTTCGCGCCATTGCCATAGCCAACAATGTGGAACGGCAAGCCGCGCAAAGTGAACGCGCGCGTGTGCTGGACGTAGCTCAGGAGCTCGTGCACGCGCTGTGCGTACCAGGCGTTGTTGAGCACGACGCGGTCGCTTGCTGCAGTCGCTCCGAACGCAGCGCCGGCTTGACCAGGGAGGTTGAAGAACAGTGCGCGAGCACCGACGTTGCGCGCGAGCACGGCGCGGTAGAACACTTTCGTGCTGTCCATGGTGTCAAAGAGGTCGTGGAAGACCACGAGGTTGCACTTGGTGCTTGTACCGACTGCTTGTCCTGCGATCGTATACGGGATCGTCGTGACGCCGTCTTGACACGTGAACACAGCGTCTGTGCCGCTCACAGCAGTCGTGTCCGCGAGTCCACTTGGCGCTGCGAGCCGCGCCATCTGCTGCGCTTGGATTGCACGCCGAGCAGCGTCACGTTGCCGCCCAGTCGTCGATGATGACGATGTTACCTTTGTCGTTGTGCTATGTGAGAGTTGGTGCTGCTGCTGCGAACGTGTGTCGCGAGGCAATGGCGTCGAAGTGGTCGCATTGGATGGAGACCATCGGTCGACTGCGACGTCTCGCGGCAAGAGTTCGGGTTTCAAGAAGCGCAGCACGCGGTTCGTGTCGTCGTCGCGGAACGCACGCACGTGCTTCCACGCATAGGCTTGCAACACTGTGAGGATCCTGCGCAGCACGGCAGGCACAGTCATACAAGTCCAACGATCCATCGTGTGAGCGCTGGCTCGCTCAGTCGCTGCAGTTGCCTTGTGACGCCATTTAGTGAAGGACGTACCAGTCGCAGAGTCGCGCTGCGCACGAGCTGACCGGCGCAATGTGCAGTGGCGAGAAGAGCGGATTGCGCGCATGGGCGGCTGCACGCATCGCTCGCTCGAGACTCAGCTGCTCGAGCTCAAACGTCTGGAGCAGCGAGAGGAGCTTCTCCTGCGATACACTGCGCTTGAGCTCACTCCAGTCCCCAGTGCTGCTGCTAGTGGTACTGGAGCTGTTGGCGCGTCCAAGCAGCACGATGCTCAAGCAGCTCAAGACCATTGCAACTGCTGGGTGCGGGTTCGCAAAGCTGTAGAGCTCGGCTGCGTCGTGCTTGGTGAAGCTCGTGCGAAGCGCCGCCTTTGCGTGCTGCCACACACGGATCCAGATCTGGCTAGTGTCATTGCCACTGTCGTCATCGTCGCTGTCAGCATCATCCTCGCGCTCAACGAGCCGCTCAAAGGCTGTGCTAGTGCTGCGTCCTGCTTGCACTGCGCTGCTCGCAGCTGCTTGCAGCAGTGGACTGCGATCACGATGCTCGCGCTCGACACACGTCTTAGCCGCCAGGGTCTGCTGCTGCTTCTTCTTGCTACTACTCGACGCGACTTGGTCCTGCGCGCGCATGCGTACGCGCTCAATGAGCGAGTAGAAGTCAAAGCAGTTGCGGCAGACGTGCACTTCTTGGTAGTAGTACCCTGGGAACGTCGTGCCGAGCGGGTCGCCGTCGCCATAGTACGCTTCCGCGAGGTACGCGCCGTCTTCGCCATTGCGGTAGCGCCGCACAAAGAGATCAACGAGCGGTTTCTCGGCTCGCGTCTGCGCAATGAGCTTGAACGGAATCGCAAAGACCTGGTACGACGATTCGTTCTGCTGCTCCTTTTGCGGCGACGGCGGGGGCTTGCGCATCGACTGGTTCGCGCTGCCTTTGCTCTGGCGGCTGTTCCCAACGCGCGGCTCGAACGAGTGCGGGTCGTCTCGCGCTCGCGCTTCGAGGAACGCATTCGCTGCCGCAGTGGCAGTGAACACACTGCTGCGGCGTCTCGAGTCTGCTTCGAGACTCGATGACAGCCGTGGTACGAGCTGGAGTGACTGAGAAAGACGGTGACTCGGTCCAGGACTCTTTTGGCTACTACTGCTGCTTGCTGCCATGCGCTTTGCTGTGAGTGCTGCGAGCTCGACATGGCAGTAGTCGCCGCTGCAGCCGCGCTTCTGGCTCGAGACCAAGTGCGCTGCGGAGATCGTGCGGCGTCGACCGCGCGAGAGCGACGATGACGCTGGCAAGTACTGCAGTGCGTCGTCCCAGTCGCGCGCATTGCGCAGCTGACTGAACTTCTCGTCACGGAATGGATCAAAGCTGCTGGTGCTAGTGCTTGCGTTTGGAAGACTCGGTGTCGATGACGACGTGGCAAGCAGGAGTGGTCGCTTGGGCTGCGGCGTTGGCGACGACAGGATCGCGTCAATGAGCTTTTCGTCCGGTTTGCGTAGTGCTTCAGCTTTGGCGCGTGCGAGGATGCGCTCATTGACTGCGTGTGGACCGTCGTAGACACGTTGCTGCTGTGTTTGATGCGTCGTAGCGCTCACTGTCGACGACGATGGTGCGAGCGATGCGTCAAGTAACTGACTGAGCGCTGACGTAGATGTGGCTGCAGCAATCGTCTCGAACGCGTCGGTGCGCCAGAGGAAGAGGTGTCCAAAGTCATCGAGGACGAAGAGCGAGACGCAGCGCACGACGCGCACTCGCTTGCTCTTCTCGACAAAGCTACGCGCGCGCGAGAGAGAGAGTTGACAGTTGTATCAGCACCGTACGTGAGCAATGGACTCTGTCTGTCTCGCTGAATGGCCAATTCGCTCTGCTGGACGCACCTCACGTAGTGCTGTACGAGGTCGTTCACTTGCGCGTTCACTTTCGCGTCCATGCTCAAGATGCGCTGACTCCCAAGCGCGAGGCGAAACAGCTTGCACTGCGATCGACCAGTCTTGCTCAGACTGTGCATGGAGCAGCAGCGTCAGCAGCGGCACTAGCGAATACAGGTGCTACAGCCATGATACTGGGCTATTCGTCATGCACACAGACAGTCCGACGTACGTGAAGTCGTGCTCGAGGTTCGCGTACTTGAGCGGATCGAGGTCGCCACCGCGTGGCAGCACAAAAGCGCTGAGGCACGCACTACTGTCACTGCCAGCGAGCGAGTTGAGAAACGTGAGGAGCTCGTGCGCGTTGAAGAGCTGCATCGTGCGGATCTGGTCGCCGAACCAGCACACTGCGACGTGTGGCAGTGACTGCGCACTCGCTGCATGAGTGGCGATGCGGCAGAGCATGTGGTGCACTGCTTCGATGCTCAGCTGTGGGCGCGGCTTCTTGCGAATCACGCCGCCAGAGTTTGAGTAGAACCACGACCAGATCTGCTGCTTCTCGATGAAGACCGTGTCGAGTACACTCACGTTGCACTGCACGAATGTATGAATATACACGAACATCACGGCCATCAGTGCGAGAGTGAGAGAGCCTCGCACACATGAGCGACTGAATTGCAACGCCTACACGCACCTCGCCCTTGTCCTTGTTGACGAGTGCGCCGCAGACCCACTCCCAGCAGCGTCTCGACCGCGGCTCTGCTGGGTCGACAGCAGGCACAAGCGGCCGAAAGAGCTGCTGCTGGTGCATCTCGCTGCGTCAAGATGGCGACGTGATCATACACCAGCTCTCTCGCTCGCTGCTCTTTTGTGCTAGCAGCGATGTTATCTGTGTGCCTTCTGGTCGCTAGGAAGCAGCAGCCCGGCTTGTACGTCGGGCTTGTACGTCGATCTGCTTTGCGTCGTTTCGGACACACATCAAGTAAGTCTGTGTTCAAACCGGTGACCGGTTTAAACAAATCTTCGACGAAAACCTACATCGAAGTTTGAAGGCCAACTTTGGCCAGATTCAAAACTAGCTAATCTTTCAAGGTATTTTTCACAACAAAAAGGCCAAAAATGTAGACTTCTAAGCCGACGATATACAGTGCGCGTCAAAAAGTTAGGGACGGTAAAAAAGTCAGAAATCGGTCGATCTTTTCTTCGAAAATGCATTTGCGAGCGTGATATTTTGCGAGATGATAGAGCGTATTGCGTTCTATTTGGTGATAAATTTGAGCTTGATACAAGCAAGTGGTCGCTCAGGGCGGCCATTTGAAGTGATAGTCACTTTTCTAGGACGCGACAAAATGATAGGGACAACTAGGATTGGCGCACTTTGGGGGGACAATCAGTGCGCGCACGCGCATGAATAAGGCTTGCTATTCGTTGTAGAGGGCGTTTAAGGCACTAGTAACCTATCTTAGCCCCCTTGCT
>JAASFN010000672.1:0-15529 GCA_023333795.1 Globisporangium rhizosaccharum | reverse complement strand
TAGGAGTAAGTAGGTTATTAGGTTTTTCCTAAGCAGGCGCCGGCGCTGCCGCCGGCGCAGATCAATCACAACTCTCCAATTTGCCAGACAGAAGACACTCCTCTGTCCCTCGCCGTCGTCTCTGAGCTTGCCTCAGAGACAAGATCAAGAACCAGCTCTTCCGCGCTCTCGTGTCAGGCCCGAGAGCGAGACGCTTCCTCACAGCCGCACGTGCGTGCCTGTAACGGGTGACCCCGTTACACGTCTGGTTCGTCGAGGTCGCTTCCACGACGCGAAGCAACGGCATCTTGAACTGATTCGTCTTGTAGGTAGAATCCATAAGGACCACACTACCGTGGCGCTTCGCAAACTCGAGCCTGTGCCTGAGAGCGAAGAAAAGGTGCGTGACGCGGTCGCCGCTGTCGACTCGAACGCTGTGCCTGACTCCTTCGCCTCGGAGATGTTCCAGCAGAGCCTGGATCGGCGACCGACCTCGAAGTGCTTCCACCTTCGCGCGGTGCCGCTCGTTGTAGGTGTCTCTGCTCACCATCGTTGCGCCTGGCCGCTGCCCTCGCAGAGCCGTCAGGATCACTTTGGGACGCGCGCCAGCTCGGGACAAGTCTCTCACGATACCGATCTCTTGGTTGCTCAGGCGGTGTGCCGACGGATATGCCTCGGGGCAATCCGCGGGTGGATGGTTGTGGTTGGGCATTGCGACCACCAGTGCCCAATTGCTCTCCCCTCGTGTGATCGTTGCAGCCCACGGACATCCTGTGCTTCTCGTGCATGTCTATCTGACCCGCGGCGTATCTCGTATGCTCGTTGCTCTACCGTGCACACAGCAGAGCCACACCTTCCGCACGCCCTTCTTGTCCTTTTTCGATCGTAGTCGCGATGTAGCGTATCCTTCTTGCTGCGCAACACGCCGGACCTCGCTCTCTGCGAGCTCGAGAGTTGCGAAGGCGGCGTCTCTTGGAGGTACTAACGGCATCGTGGCGAGTGCAAAGACGATGGAGTGTGTGCAGCGTCAGCGAGCGCGTGGACGAAAGGTGTGTGCTTGTTGTTTGCTTTTGCTCGCACAACAGAACATCACAACAAGTCCTGACAGGCCAGTATTTTGTTGGGGTGTCGATCGAACAAAATTGGGGTGTCGCTCTAACAATCCCCTATTTACGTTTTAATTGCCAAATTTCAGCCTAATTCGTGAAAATTGACGCCAGACTCGAAACACAACGAACATGGCAACGACATCGACGCACTTGACGCCCGAGTGCGCTGCGTGCACGAGCTATGCGGGCTTTGTGCGTGTCGGCGGCGACGAGCTCAAAGTGCGCGTGCGCAATGTGCGGCACGTCGGCGCGCGAGTGAGCTTGGAGCGCGCACAGCTGGACGTCGAGCCGCGGCTCGCAGCGATCCTGTCTGCGCAGCACGACACACTCAAGGTCAGTTCGCGCTTGCTTGCTTGTGCATTGTGCGAATCCATTCACTCTGTCACATGACTGATAAGCTCTGGATATACACATGTACGCATGTAGATCCGCTTGGCGCAGTCGTCGTCGCTCGAGAGCTTTGTGCGCGAGCTCGAAGAGCTCGTTGCGATCTGTGCGCCAGCGCAGCAGCTGCAGCAAACGGCGCTCCCGAGTGCAGCGTACTACACGCGGCTCATGGCCGAGCTCGACGCGATTGGGTGGCACCGCGTACTCACTCTTACAGACGACTTGCGGTCACTTGAGCTCGAAACGATTGACGCAGCACAGCGCAAGCACGCGATTCGACTGGCGCTCACAGCCGACTTCCCACTGTCTGAGCTTGCGCCAGTGTGCTATGTCGATGCACCAGAGCCATTCGAGCTCGCGTGGGAGCCGTCATTACAAAGTGCTACAGGCAAATGCGCAGTACTAGCCGACATCTTGAGCCAGTTTGACGCGTTCATTGCCAAATACCAGACGTTCTGGGACGTCCTCGACGACTTTGACGCGATGACATGTGTGCTCGAGCCGCATCGACCGACACGCGCAACTGGCCGACGGCGCATTGCGCTCGAGAAGCACGCGTCGATCCAGATTGACGTGAACCCAGCGCATGCGCGCGCTATGTGCGAGCTGAGCTTCTTTGGGAGCGATGCAAGCGTTGCGCCTTTGCGCGAGCGCTGGAGCGAGCGCGTGTTCCAGTGGGACGAAGCGCTTCTGCCGCGCGAGAACCTCGCAGCGATTCTCGACGTTGTGTTCCCGTCGCCAACGCACACTGCAGTCGAGGACTTTGCTGTCGAGTGCGGCATTTGCTACTGCTATCGCTTGGACGTCGACACGGCAACTGCAGCAGCAGACAGTCACAAGAGCACCGATCCCGCATCCGTGGTTGCACAGACCATCATTCCCGACAAGCTCTGTGAAAACGCCAAGTGCAATCGGCCATTCCACGAAAAGTGTCTCTTTGACTGGCTCAAAGCACTGCCCACGGCGCGGCAGTCGTTCAACACGGTCTTTGGCGAGTGTCCGTACTGCCGCGACGCCATTAGCGCCAAGTTTGTTCTGTGAGTGTAAGTGAGAGAGTCAGCACTGGATGCTGTAAAGGTTGAGATATCAAATGTAGAGAGAGAGACTGCTGCGTTGCCTCCTGCTGTTGCTGTTGCTGCTGCTGCCACGCGTTTGCCAGGTCGTTCCATCTATTCAGTGTCACTGTAGAGCTTCACTCACTCACTCAGCTGCTTGTGGTGTAGCATTGCTCAGTCCGTCGTCGCTGGTGCTGGTGCTGCGCTGTCCGCGACCATTGTCGACGACGACGCAGCGTCGCTCTTGCGCACAAAGTTGATCGAGCCGTCGTCGTTCACGCGAATGCGATCCGATGGCTTGCCAGTGTCGCGCGGACGGCGGCGACTACGGCGCGAATCGTCATTGTCACGGTCATCATGGTCGTCAAAGTCGCGCGAGTCGTTGCGATCGCGACGGCGACGACCGCTGCTTCCGTACGGGTGTGCGCGGCTGCTACTTGCCGACGATGGCTTGGAGCTGTAGCGACTCGGCATTGAGCTGCCATCGCCACGGAGACCACCGCCGCTGCCACTGCGTTGCTGCGGTGCGTCGTACGGCGCTTGCCGATGACCGCGGCTGCGCTGCGCCAAGTGGCGATGACGGTCACGGCCACTCTGCGACCGCTCGTGGTACTTTTTGTTCGTCTTTTCTGCTGGGAAGTCGTCGTCTGTGGCTTTGCGCAAAAGCACGCGCCACGTCTTGTGGCTCGGCTGCGTGCTGCTGCTGATCGGCAAGCCAAATCGCCAGTGCGAACGGTTGAAGCTGTCGTCCAGGACATCTGCGGCACTGTCGCTGCCCGTAGTAGCAGCGTCTGCTGGAGCGCTGTCGGTCATTACCGTCGCTGCTGTCTCGCCGTCCATCTCGACATCGTCAGCACTCGCTGCTGGTGCTGGTGTTGCTTCCACTGCTTTGCTCTGTGGTGGGATCTCTTGCGCAAGACTAATGAGCGCGCGGCCAGCAGTGAACGGGTCTTGAAACACTACTGTGCACGAGCTGTCGTTGATCCACTCGACGTACGACGGGCCGTAGCCAGTAAAGTACGCGAGCACATCGCTCGTGCGCACTTGCTGGAACCGCTCGTCGAGCGCGTACATGTGGATCGCATCGGTCCGGACATCCGCGCTGCTGTCGGCTGCAGTCTTGACATCGCAGCGCTCGCTCCGGACTTTTGCGTTCGCTGGCACGAGGTTCAGCTCCCGCTTCTCAATCGCGACGCCAAACTTGCGCGCCCGCTCTTCGAGCTTCGCTTTCTCTGCTTCCTTTGCTTGCCACTCGTCCTGCGTCATGCCGTCCGTGAGCGCACGGACCGTCTCGGTCGAGTACGCGAGCGCAAACTCGGGCGTGTTGAACCGCTTCATGCGCTGCTCGCGCTTGCTCAGCTCCTCCGTGCTCGTGACGTCAAAGCCAGTCGTGAAGCCTGGCTCGACTGCGCCTGTGCGCTGGAGCTTCCGGATCGTCTTTGGGTCGACAAACGACTTGATCGCTGGTGCGACGTAGACGCCGCCAAAGCGCTCAGCACGGCGCTTTGCAGCTTCGACCGCACGGTCGTACTCGGCGCGCTCTGCTGGCGTCACGAGGTCGATTTGGCCAGACGGGTCGGCCCGCACGATCGTCCCCGGGACCATGCTGTTCACGTCCAGTGGGCTATCGTACACGGGCGTGAACACAATGTTGCGGAACGTCGCTGGTGTGTCCCATGTCGTCAACGCGACTTGCTGCACGCCAACAGCGTCAGCGTCGACGTACTTGGCGATCGTATCGACGCCGACCTGTGTGCCAATGCCAAACACGAGCACGCCCTGCTGCACAACGATCCAGTACGCGACAAAGTCCTGGAGCGAGCACGTGCGGCCAGCAAAGACCTTTGCAAGGTCCACTTCGCGCTCCGCTGACGATGATCCACGCGCTTTTGCATTGTGCTTGCGCCAGACGACCTCTGTGTTGCCGCTAAAGCCAACAGCGACTTCGTACGCCCACTGACTCGGCTCTCGGCCGACGCGAGGCGGCGCAAAGCCAACACGAAAGTCCTCACGCGCAGTAGCTTCAAACTGCACGACGATCGCGCCAGGCAGCGGTACAGTTGGCTCAGTAGCAGTCGCTGGAGCTGCAGTTGGTGTTGTCGTCGTCGCTTCAGCTGCATCGCCGTCATTCATCTCGCTGTCGCCAGTCTCGTTCTGCACCTGCGCCGATGGGAGCTCCTCTGCGTCAGGAGCTGGTGCTGCTGTCGTCTCCTGCGCTGAAGCAACTGCTGGCGCACCGACGCTCTTCCAGCCGCGGTAGCGTCCAAAGCACGCACCGAGCTGGAGCTCGCTGCTCGCTGGCGTCGCGTCCGTCATCGTTGTCGCCATCGTGAGCAGATCTCCGGTATGTGATCCCTCCCCTTTTCAGTTGGCCGTTTAGATCTTGCGCGTTGAGTACATTCCGAATGTGATCACTTTATTTTTTCACTATCAATATCTCGCTGTTGACGAGCTGTGGTGAGCAGCCAATACGCATTTGCGCAACACCATCAAGAGCAAGAGCAGCGTGACGACACGAGCAAGATGGCGGAGAACAAGATGAACGATGCAGTGACCAAGATGATGGACAACCTCGACCGCTCGGTGCTGCGCGACCTGCAGGTGCGTCTCGTGCTTTGCATTGACATTCGCAAGTGTAGCAACAGACCTCATTTGCTTTGGCAATGCACGAGAAGCATTGACTCACATCTGCTTTGCATCCTGTTGCTTGCTATCGAGACAGAAAGGTGGCTACGTGTGCAGCGCCAAGTGCTTTGACAACAAGAACTGGGGCGCAGAACAGCTGCAAAACTGCGTCGAGCGCTGCCAGATGCCCATGCAGCAAGTGCAGAATTACTTGCAGCAGGAGATGCAGTCGTTCCAGGTATGCCCACGAGTGTGAAGATGACGACTGTCTATCTGCCACTCACGCACATCAACCAACTACTGCATCTGTACTCGTGTATGTGAGAGCAGCACCGCCTCCAGCGCTGTGCGATGGACTGTCAGGACCGCGCGCGCGACGCGCTGCCAGCATCCGGACAGCCGAGCGAGGCGCAGATCGCGAGTGCGCAAAAGGGGATGGAGAGCTGCGTGAGCGGCTGCGTGGACTCGCACATCAAGATCCTCCCGACGCTCCACAAGCGTGTCGAAGAAGCCGTGAAGCAGGTCAAGCAGCAGCAGCAGTAGATAGAAGGAGAGAGAGAGAGACCTCCTTGCACACAGGACACGACAGCATCACTACAACAGACAAAGAGACAGAGTAGCCAACCGCACACATGCACACGTGTGTGTCGGACAGACTAGAGAATGGAACGTGCAACTCTATTGTACAGTCAGCCGTGGCTTTCGCAGCAGCAGCAATGGTCTGTGGTCGACGCCATCGTCTCCAGCGCCACATGCACTTCTACGCAGTCACTTAGCCAGCCAAGCAAGCAAGCGTGCAGCTCGCACACTACAGCGACGTGAGCTCGCGCGTCTTCACGTGGTCGTCGTCGACGCTCACAAAATTGCTGCCGCTGCCAATGGACGAGAGGTGGCGCGAGTCCGTGCTCACGACCGAGTCGGATGCTAGACGACCGACGCTCCGACTGCTGCTGCCATCGCCACTCATGCTCGTCTTGTCATCGCCGCTGTTGCTGCTGAAGCTGTCGCCTCCAGCGCTGAGCTTCTTCGCCATTGCGTCACGGGCTTTGCGCGCTGCAGACTTTTGCTTGCGGCGCCGGAGCATCCACTCGTACGTGCCGTAGCCGAGCCACGCGAGCCAGATGTGGAAGCCGAGCAAGATGAAGTACATGACAGTGCACGGGATGGAGATGAGGAGACACGCGATGAGGACGCCTTGGATCGCAAGACTCGCTGAGCTCGCAGGTGCAAACGGCAGGTCGAGCCACACGAGGCAGAACGATGCGTACAGCACTTGCGCAACGAACTGCACGGCGCCAGCGACTGCGATCGTGAAGAACTGCGCGTAGTTGGCTTTCCCAACGCACGTCTGGAGCCTACCAAGTGTTCAAGCAGGTGCATCAATCGGCAGTGAGTGAGTGTTCAGTGAGTGATGCTCAGAACACCGAGATGCAAGGGCTCAGTCTCAACGTACCACGTGCAGTGGTGGTCGAGACCTGGGACGGTCTTTCGGCAGAGTGCGCAGTAGCGCGCTTTCTCCCATCGCGGCCCAGTGAGTTTGATCCCGAGCCATCCGTTCGGAAGCGTCTCGGATACGTCTTTACACGGATCGATGCGCTCGCACGAGATCCACGCCGCGAGCAAGAGCATGAACGTCGGCACGTGGATCGCCAATGCGACGAGCGTCTAACCATTCGTGCATTCATCGCCAGACGTACACATACACCGGCTGTCAATACGAGTGCGCACTTGCAGTACATTGCACAGACAGATAGATAGGCAGGGCAGACGCACCAACGAAATGACGCCGCGCGTGTCGTCAGTCTCGCCTTGGAAAAGAAAGCTGATTGCAGCGACGTAGAAGCACACGGCCGAGATGCTATGTCCGGTCCACGAGATGACCTGGTCGCGCGCAAATGGCCGCTCAAAGCCGTGCTTGCGCACTTGCCCGAGCAGTAGCTTGCCGCTCTGCTGCGCTTGGTCCACAGCGTGCATCGCCGTGGTCGTTGATGGCGTCTGATCATGCGCACTGTCGGTCGCAGCAGTAGCAGCAGCGATGGCAGACGGCGAGAGGAGCTGAGCGTCCATCGTGCGCACTGGCGACGATGCCTGCGTCTGCGGCTGCTGCGTCTGCAAAGGCGAGGTCATGTGGGCAGTTGCGCGTGCGGCGGCTGCGGCGCGAGAACTGCTGCTGCGCGCGGCGCCAGGTCGCATCGTCGTCGTGCAGATCGTCGGCGTTGTCGTTGGCAAGCAGTTGATCTTCGTTTCGTGAGTGTGCGTGCCTTTCTGAAAATAGCACATGAGATATCCAGGACTCTAGTAGGAATCTGGTCAATTTACACTTGATGTTTGTATGCAACTCAGATGGTTTTCCCATCAAACGGTGAAACGCAGGATTTTCGTAGGATCAGCCAGCACCTGTGATGCAGCACGATCACTGCGACGACATTGCTTTCACACTAGTGCACACCAACACAGCGTGATACAAGTACGCGTCGACTTCCTGCTCTACGTGTATGTGTTCCTCATGTGCGCGCATGAAGCGCTCGTACCATTCAAGATATCCTGGATTTTGACATGCTTTCCAAGATGGGTTCACCTATTTTGATTCGTCGAAATGCATTTTTCGATCGAATCGTACGCGCTGATTCGCTATAATTATTGATGCTTTTGATGTGCGCCACACATCCTTTCGATCAAAATTAATTGCAGATGCATATTAAAAATTACACATAATGGACTCTTTTACAGCGTTTTTCCGATGGTTTTCATGCTGTCAACATGAAGACAACGATGGCGAATGGTGCTCGAGGCGATGCGCGCCGCTTTGTAGCTGTACCGCATCCAGCAGCGCAGAGTGCGCGCCAGCACGAGCAGCACGTCACGCGACTACATGCACTCAATGAAGTCGTGAGTGTTGCAACGCGGCGCGTGTTCCAGTCGCCGTCGTCGCTCTCAGAGCTCCATGCTGTGCGGCAGCATCTGCCCGAGCTCTGCGCATTCGTCGACACACTGTTCCAACCATCCGAGGAAGCAGAAGGCACCAGCGCACTCCAAGGGCTTTGCAATGGCGATGATGCAATCACGCGCAGCGTATTTCGCGACCCTGGTGCGCAGTGGCTGTCGCGCAGTGCAATGGAGAGCGGTGTGACCGTGCTACTCTGTGGTCAGCTCCTCCAGTGTGCAGACGAGCGCTTTGCTGCAAGCGGTGATGTGGCACCAGCGCAGCTTGTGCTACTGCTTCTGTGCGACCAGCTCTTTACGCCATGCAGCGTACGACTCGGAGCAACGAGTCGCAACTGCGAGTGGCGCGACCGCAAGCCTGCGTACCACACAATGCCGTGCTCATCGACATGGGACGCGCTCTTCCCGTTCCTCGACCGCATGGCGAAGCGATTCCCGCGCGTGATACAAGGCGTACTGGCGACGTATGCTACTGCGACGTCACGAAGCAGTGGCGCAATGATAGTATTAGCAACCAAGACGCCGCGAGTGAACTGCACGTTTGCGCAGGTCGTGGGACTTTGGCGGCTCATGGAGTCGCTCGGTGGTGCGACACACGCTCTCAGTGCGCCAGTCGTTCCGATTGCAAGCGCCGGAGAAGACGCTGAAGCAGCAACGATGGCGTTGCTCGACACTGTGCTGCAGTTCTTGGCGCGTACGAACGTACTCGGAGCGATCGCTTGCAGCAGCGTCGACGCTCAGAGCACAGCGCGACAGAGCGAGTCGGGAGATCACTTGAGCGACGTGCTCTTTGCGGATCTCTTGATGGACAAGTTCTTTGGAGGACTGCAGGACTTCCTCTTTAGCTGTGCGCGCTCCAAGCGCATCGCACGCCAAGCACTCGAGTGTGTGATCGTCGATGCAGTCGCACGTCGTCAGCCTGACGATGTCTCAATCAGCTGCTGCTCTTCACACCAGAACACTCGCGATCATCACTGCGCAGCTGCTGTCACACCCGCGAGTCTAGCTGTCTTCACTGCAGTCTCGTGCGTGTTTGTGAACGGACTCGCGCGTCGCATCGTCTCGAGTCTGCTCAAGGCACAGCACCGTCACAGCAGCAGCATCAACAACAACAAGAACGACGAGAGGACGGATCATCTCCGCTTCCTCGTTGGCTTGTGCGCACACGTCGACCTCGTGCCGATCGCTGCTGTCTTGGACGTCTTGAGCGAGCTCTTGGACGTCTACGCTACGAACATATCCCACCGCCACAAGCGCACGCATGCGCTGCTGTGCATCGTGTACACTGCAGTGCATCGCACAGACGCCGTGCGAACACTTCGCCAGCGTTTGCCGAGCAACGATAGCAGCATTCGTGAAGCAAGAGACGTTGCAGGCAAAGCACTGGAGCCGCACGCGCAGCTCTTGGACTTTCAAGACCGCTTGACACGCGACGTTGCGCCTGAAGACTTCTACGCGATGCCACTCGACTGGATGAGTCTCGTCTGGCGCGAGTGGCTCGCGTTCTCCGATGAAGACGTTGCGTCGTTTGTTGCTAGCTACGACGACGACGACGAGCGGCGCAGTCAGAACAACAGTCTCGACCAGCTCCACGCAGCAGCAGGAGCCGGCAGCAGGGAGCACTCGGCTGTGCCATCGGTCGAGACACTTGCCCACACGCTAGTGTTTCGAGACGTCGACGTAGTGTTTGCGCGCCAGCGACAGCGCCTCGGTGCGCACATCATCCCATCGAGCTATCCGCTCACGCTCCTCGCTCCAGACGACTCCACTGATCTGGAGCAGCCGAGCGTTCGGAGCCTCGTAGAGAGCCAACGCGCGGTGAAGAAGCGCCGCATCACAGTCGACGCAGCCGCCGAAGCGCGCAAGCTGAACGTCTTACTGCTACCGGACGTGATGGAGCGCGTGTGCTCGTTCATGAGCGCAAAGCGGCTCTGTCGCCTCGCACTCGTCTGTCGCGGCTTTGCAACAATCAGTCGCTCACATCGCCTCTGGCGTGACCTCTTCCTTGCGCTCACAGCGCGCGACCTCGAAGCCCGTGAGTGTCGACACGACGCTGCATACACGCACGACTGGCGAGCGATGTACCAGCTGCGATGGCATGCGCGCCGACGGCTCCGCAAGAAGCAGCGTGCCGCATCTGCGCGACGCGAGCGCGCACTGCTGCGTGGTCCAGACGACGACGACGCTGACGGACTCGAGTTATCAGCATTGTCCATGTCCGTTGTATCAGAGTTTGTCGCGCGACTGTGCCATGTGTGCGGCTGCAACTGTGCGCTCGCGTCTGCCGCGCAGCTCGAGTTACATATGAAGACGCACGCGCAGTTCGCTTGCACGAGTACCGTCACCAGCAGTAGCGATGACGTCGCGCTCTGTAACGCAACGTTTGCAACGCTCGCGCAGCTCAAGAAGCACCGCGCGAGTGTCCATGGCGAGCGTATCGAGCGTCCAGCGCGTACCGAGAAATCGCGCATCGCGTGTGGCTTTGGTGGCTGCTCACTGAGCTACACGTCGCTCAAGCGGCTTGAATCGCACCGAGCGCTCAAGAATCACCACATCGCGACTGACGCGAGTGCAAGCCATGAGGAAGACAGCGGCGGCGATAGAGAGAGCTAGCTACCGTCATCGGATCAATCGACAGAGTAGCTGAAGTCGTGACTTTGACGCTTGTCCACTTTGCGTGGACACTTGACCTTGCTATTCTCGGGCGGTAAGACCTCGAAGCTGCTGCGTCTTCGTCAAGGTCGCGAGAGAGCTCGTGAAGCAAGAGGCCGCTGACAGAAGGCACTTGATCAGAGCGGCAACAGCATCGGCTTGAACCATGGACAAGATCGTTGCAGACGACGTGCCGACAGTGGACGTGCTCTGGATGGCAGCAGAGCGAATTGGCAAGACCAGCAATGGCGACGAGATCCAGCGGATCGTCGACTACCTCGTCAAGTGCGTCTGCGAGTACTTTTGCGCTTCTAGAGAACGCAAGCTGTCGTGGCTGACACTCACACCACACCTCATCGATTGTGTGTGTCCTGTGCGTTTGTCTTGTCCTGATCGCCAGCAAGCACTGGTTCCAGACAGCAGGCGACTTGCGCACTGCGCAGCTCGCGACCAAGGAGTGGCACTCGTACGTCTACACTCGCTCGGCTGCCTTGCACGAGTGCGACCCTGTCAGTACCTAACGGGCAATGCTCTTGCTCCTGCTGTTCGCTGCCACTAGCTTGCAGATCCCATCGCGACTGAAGATCGCTGTCCAGCACGTGCTCGATGAAGTGCAGTACTTCCACGTCGGCAGCAGCAGCAGCCAAGCGTACACTGGATTCCAGAGCACGCATATGGCTGGCTATGCTGACTACGCTGCTGCGAGTCATAGCGACGCAACGAGCGGCTATGATGACTCTGGAGCCTGGACAGCAGCTGATCCGACTAAAGCTGGAGCTGGAGCTGTGAGTGGCTACGAAGCGTACGACTACTCCTCGTACTACTACGCACACGATCCAGAAGCGTACGTGGCGCATGGAGGATACACTGAGCAGCAGCATGACTACAGCACTGGGGTCGACGCGTCAGGATCCACTGCCTCGTATGCGTACGACAGCACACAGGGCTCCAATAACTTGACGCCTGGACAGCAGCAGAACGAGGCAACAGACGCTACAAGTGCCGAGACAGAGGCAGTCGATGGGCAGGCACTGGCCGACGCATACCACCAGTACTACCAAGAGCACCACGCTCGCAATGCGTACGAAGACGACGTTGTCGAAGCACAAGCAGTAGTCGTCGAAGATGCTGCGGCGTACGAAGAGATCCTCGCACCAATGCCGCAAGAGTGGAGCTGCCGACAGTGTACGTTCCTGAACCCGATCGCTGCGTCGTTCTGCGAGATGTGCCAGGACCACATCTCTGCCTCGCCCGACATGGCCGGTCGCTCGTTCATCGGCTCGGCAGCTACGTCGTTGCATGAGACGACGTCGATCAAACCAACAAGCTCAACTCCATCGCGTGCTGCTGATGTGAGTGCTGCGAACGCACGGCTCGCATCACCTGCACTGTCGCCGCTCTACTTGCCGTCTGCACCGTCGTTCGACGCAATGGAGTATGGCGACGACACGGCTGCTGCAGTCGACGCAGTGTACGTGACACTCTCACCATCGATCTCAGCTGACGCTGCCAAGCACCTCGCATTCAATGCAGACCCTCGCAGCAGCAGCACTGGCGCCGAGTACGCGATCATCCATCCAACGAGTGTGCTGTCCGCTCAGCCACTGCCACCACCTGCGCCGCAGAACTACCTTGCGCTAGCATTCAGTGGCAAGACGACGAGCAGCAGCATCGCTGGCACTGCGCCACTGAGCGACACTGCAAGCAAGACCGACGATGTGCGAGAGCACGAGTAGACCACTCGCACGTCGTTCTCATTCTAAGCCAATGCATAAAGACACCAGCTTAGCCATTCCTAGGTAAACAACAGCGCACAATCGACTCCGAAAGCTACGCTCATGTTTGGCTTCGACTTGCTACTCTCATCTTGGCGTCGACTGAGCTACTTGGCGTACGGACACCAGACACTGTTCATCTCGACGTAGACCGACTTGAGCTGCGTCCAGGACTCGATGCCCGCGAGTCCGTTCTCACGACCGAGCCCCGACTTCTTGTAGCCGCCCCACGGCGTCTCGACCGGTGCGAGGTTGTAGTTGTTGATCCAGGACGTGCCGACATGGAGGTTCGCGACCATGCGGTGTGCGCGCTGGAGGTCTTTCGTGAAGACGCCGGCCGAGAGTCCAAACTCCGTGGCATTCGCACGCGCGAGGACTTCGTCCTCCGAGTCGAACGGCAAGACGCTCATGACCATCCCAAAGATCTCGTCTTGGACAATCGCCATGTCGTCCGTGCAGTCGACAAAGATCGCCGGCGTGAGGAAGTAGCCGTCCTTGAGTGCGTCCGTTGGCGCAACGCGCTGGCCGCCGCCTTCCAGGAGCGTCGCACCTTGCGCAACGCCCTTTGCAATGTACGACTGCACGTGCTGCATGTGCTTCTCGTGGATCATCGGACCAATGTCAGTCGATGGGTCGAGCGGATCGCCGAGGCGGAGCTTGAGTGTCCGCGCATGCAGACGTGAGATGAACTCGTCGTAGATCGCGCGCTGGACAAACACGCGTGTGCCGTTCGAGCAGACCTGGCCAGACGAGTACCAGTTGCCCATCATTGCACCGGCGACTGCTTCGTCCAAGTCGGCGTCGTCAAACACAATGAGCGGCGACTTGCCACCGAGCTCCATCGTGACTTTCTTGAGGCTACGTGCTGCGCGCTCGTACACGCGCGTGCCAGTGCCGACCGAGCCAGTGAACGAGACCTTGGCGACGTCCGGATGGTCCACGAGCGCTGAGCCAGTCTCACCGGCACCGAGCACGACGTTGAACACACCTTCTGGGACGCCGGCTTCCAAATACGCCTGTGCGAGCTCGAGTGCTGACAATGGCGTCTCCTCGGATGGCTTGAACACCATCGAGTTGCCGAATGCGAGCGCTGGCGCCGACTTCCACGCTGCGCTCTGGAGCGGGTAGTTCCACGCGCCAATGCCGGCAGTCACACCGAGCGGCTCGCGGCGCGTGTACGCCCAGCTCCCGCCAGGCAAGTCGAGCGACTGGCCGCCAATCGATGGCAAGACGCCGCCGTAGTAGTTGAGACAGTCGACTGCGCTCACGACGTCGACGATCGACGTCTCGGCGATCGGTCGCCCTGTATCGATCGTCTCGAGCCGCGCGATCTCGTCGTTGCGCTTTGTGAGGATGTCGGCTGCGCGTCGGAGCACTGCGCCGCGCTCCGCTGGTGCGAGCTGCTTCCAGTGCTTCTGCCCCGCACGCGCAGCGTCGACTGCAGTGCCAACGAGCGCGGCGTCCGCGGCGTCAAACTGCGTCTCTGGCGCACCAGTCGCGGCATTGAGCAGCGTGATGCGCTGCGTCGTGGCAGCGGCTGGCGACACGAACTTGCCGTTCACGAGCGACTTGACAACGCGGAGACTCATGCTGTGTGCGGTCTGTCGTAGCAGCAGTGTAGTGGTGGTGGTGGTGGTGGACGACGAGCAGCGGATGCGTCAATGAAGCAATGCGCTTGATCGCTTGATGAGGGCTTGAGGTGGCTCATGGATTCCATGCTGAGCCCAATTGCGCCCGATTCGAAACAGCTGGATTTTATGCAGGCGTCCACTATGAACATGTCGCATGCGTGTCAAAAGGCAACAACGGGTTGGCGCAGGGCAGCGAGCGAGCATGGTGCTGCTCCTGCAGATCGAGAGCGCCCAGGCGCAGGCAATGTCTAAGATGCAGCAAAAGGCAATGGAGCACAGCGAGACGGTGCGCAGCCTGCTAGGCGAGTTGAGTAGGCTAGAACTTCTCGCGAGCTCAGCTGCACTGCTTGATCGACGATGAGCCAAGTCGACCAAGTCAAGACGGTCGCCATGACATGCTCTCTGAGGACACAAGCTGCGTTGATGTGCATGTGTAAGTAAGCGATTCCTATAAGCTCGTATGAAGTTGGACGCGACCAGAGCGCATGTATTGTTGCCATGTCGAGCTCTGTGCACTGAACTGAATGCCTTTGTACTGATAGGGACTTTCGTGATCGTCACGAGTCTGCTCTCACGTCTCCAACGTCGCAGCATCATTGCAACTGGAGCACTTCAAGCACTATCGCATGCGCCGGCGTCGAGAAGCATCTGGGCTACGTCCAAGCACTGAGCTGCTCTCGCTGCAGCGAATGGCGTCTCGCCAGCGTCGTTCACAGCATTGACTGCCGCGCCGCGCTTGAGCAACTCCTGCACAATGGCGAGACTCCCACGTCTTGCAGCAGCATGGTGGTGTGGAGCCGTCGTTCCGTGGCTTGTTGAGGTCTGCGTGGTGCTTGAGCAAGATCTGCACGACATCGCAGTGACCTCGTTCACATGCGTAGTAGAGCGCCGTCGAGCCATCGTTCGAAGTGGCGTCGATGCCCACACCAATCTCGAGCAGGAAGAAGCGGACGACGTCGGAGTGGCCATTTTTCGATGCCGTGTGCAGCACAAAGTAGCCGTCACGATCAAGGCAGTTGGTGTCTGCACCACGTTCAAGAAAGAGGCACACGGTCTCGAGATGACCACGCAGGGACGCGATGTGGAGGGGAGATTGACCAATGAACGCATTCCTGTTGACGTCTGCGCCATGATCGAGGAAGGCGCGCGCAACTTCGACATTGGGGCTGGAACACGCCATGGGGAGCGGTGGAATACTCGATGCATGTGGTCTGTACATGGCTGCGTTGTATTCGAGAAGGAGCCGCACGATCTCGACTTCTTCGTTGATGGTTGCACAAAAGAGCGGCGAGCGCCCGATGCCGTCCGTAATCTCGACATCCGCGCCATACTCGAGTAGAAGTCGAACAGTATCGGCGCAGTTCACGTCGCAC
>JAASFN010000671.1:0-15562 GCA_023333795.1 Globisporangium rhizosaccharum | reverse complement strand
CATGCTCTTGGCGTTGACGCTGCTGCAATTGCTCTTGCTCTTCGCGTAGCTGGCGCTGCTGTTGTTGCATGTACTGCTGCCGCTCGGCTTGCCACTCTAGAGTGCGCCTTGTAATAGTCAACTCTGCGACCACTCTCTCCTTCGTACTACATATGATCGACAGAGCAGCGTTGGCATGCAAGCCCTCTTGCACAACGAGGAAGCGTGCTGCTTTGACCGCAGCGCTTGTGAGGTCGCTCTTCTTGAGCATGTCGTCGTCGTCGTCTTTGTTCGTCAGGTGGGTGGTGTGGTGGGTGGTGTGGTTTCTCTTCCCTCAGATCTTTCACACTCGTGATGATGAAATTTATGTATCAAAGTTTAGTATCAAAGTGGTGTTTCGTAAATTTTGCGATACCTCTCACATACAGAAGCCAAGATTCTTTTCGGCTGAGAAATACCTTGCGTTCACTATACCAGCGGTAAATACCTTGCTTTTTGTTTTGTATGTGGCTCTCGAGTTGCCGCCATTTTTGCCAATGATGCCATCATCGACGTCATCGATGTCGCTCGTTGCGGAAGCGCCACTTGGTGCACCGCGGATGCTGCACGTGCTCGAGAAGCGCGACGTGCAGCGCATCTGCAGCGGCCAGTCGGTCGTGGACCTCGCGACAGCAGTGAAAGAGCTCGTTGAGAATGCACTCGACGCCGGCGCGACGCTCATTGAAGTCAAACTCAAAGACTATGGGAAAGAGTCGATCGAAGTGAGCGACAATGGCTCGGGCATTGCGCCTGCAAACTACGCGTCAGTCGCGCGCAAGCACTACACATCGAAGATCAGTCGCTTCGAAGACATCGAGACCGTCACGTCGTTTGGCTTTCGGTGCGTTGTCGCCACGCATGTGCTGCTGCTATTGGCATGACACTGGCAACTGACACGTGCGAATGACCTGTGGACGCTAGTGGCGAAGCGCTGAGCTCCATCTGCGAGCTCGTCTCGAGCTTCTCGGTCTGCACGCGCACACAGGACGACGAAATCGGCGCGTTGCTCGAGTTCGATCCGTCCGGCGCGCTCGTGCAGCAGGTGCGACTGACAGTAGCTGCTGCTGGCATTCCAGTCCATAGAGAGTCACTAAGAGACCAAGTCACTGCTGCTCCATCTAGACACCGAAAGCGCGTCCAGTTGGCACGACTGTCGTCATTGACGAGCTCTTCAAGGTGCGCGCTGCAGCTCTTGCTCTCCGGTTCACGAGCCACTCACTCACTCAATCATTCACTCGCATATGCCCACGCACGCAGCCGCTCGCAGTGCGCCACAAAGACTTTCACCGGAACATCAAGAAGCACTACACAAAGCTCCTGAAAGTGCTTCAAGCCTACGCCGTGAGCTCTTCGAACGTCAAGCTCTGCGTCTTCAACACCAGCGGCAAGCACGCGGTGCGGCAGGTCGTGCTCTCGACGCAGGCGCAGCAGAGCATGGGCGACAACATCGCGAGTGTCTTCGGCACCAAGTTTGCGCGCACGCTCTTGCCCGTGGACATTGACTTGACAGCCGCGTGCGAGCGCATTCGCGCCACGCAGCGTGCGACAGCAGCTGCAGCAGCGCGACGGGGACCACGTCGAGCGCCAAAGAGCAGTCAAGACGACGGCGACAACGGTGACAGTGGCAGCGACGACAATGAGCGCGACACGAGCCTGCGCGCTAGCGACGATGAGAATGACGACGCGATGAGTGCGTCGCAACTCGACAAGACGCGCCGCGTCGTGGGCTATGTCTCGAAAGTCGGCGCTGGCGTCGGGCGGAGCGACAACGACCGGCAGTTCTTCTTCATCAACAGTCGACCGTTTGACTTGCCTAAGGTGCGTACAAACGCCTGTGTGTGGCCATGTCGATAGCCAGCAGCCAAAGACTGAACGACTGATGCATGATGCTTGTGTGCGTGCACTGACAGGTCACGAAGGCGCTGAACGAAGTGTGGCGGCAGTTCGAGATGAAGCAAAAGCCGGCGTGCGTGCTCAACTTTTTGTTGCCGCTCGGCGAGTACGACGTGAACGTCACGCCCGACAAGCGCGAGACGTTTCTCAAGCACGTACGTCTCAAGTGTGTCTGTGTTTGTCTGGCCAGTGCCTTGCAGCGACTCGCAAAGCCATGAGGCCATGAAGATGGAACTGCTGACTGTTGCTGATGAATGACTCGTACTCGCAGGAGCTGGAGCTCATTGAAGCGTTCAAGGTCCAGCTCACGAAGCTGTACGAGCCGAGCCGTGGAACGTTCACGGTCCAGCCGCTGCTCTCGACATTTGCGCGTGTTCCAATGAAACCTGATACTACAGACGCGTCGTCACAGCTTCCAGTGGCAGCAGCAGCAGCAGCGTCCGTGTCGCCTCTGGCGTCATCCGAGCTGCACGCGGCAGTCGCGATGACACTCGATGCGAATGCTTCGAGTGCGAGTGGCCCACAGCACTCGCTCATTAGACCGCACATGGCGGCGTCATTACCTGAGACGTCTCGACCACTTGAGCGGCAGCAGGCAGAGCAGGTCAGTACTGCTCCTGCTCCTGCTCCTGTTTCTCCTACTGCTGCTGTGATTGTCGAAGTGCTGTCGCCCAAGCGTTCGCACGCAACGATGCGCAGTCCCATGGACGCTGCTGCGCAGTCCAAGTCCACTTCTTCGCCTCGTCGTCATACGACAGACTCGCTATCGCACGTGGCGTGTTGTGCATCATCACCATCATCACACTCTACAACGAAGCGCTCGAGCGCAGCGCCAGCAGTGATCGTACAGCAGCCGCGTCTCAAGAAGCCACGAACGAGTCTGGACATTGACGACGCGAGTGGCACTGCTGCTGCGAGTCAACAAACGCATGACGCGCGGCGTGAGAGCCTCCAGCCATCGTTGTCGTCGTCGTGCGAGTGGTCGTGGGACGATCTCATGAAGCAGCGCAAGCAGTTCTTTGCAGACGAAGTCGCCGACGAGTTCGCGCGCAGGACGCGGCAGAGTCGCCTTAAAGTCCCACCGACGTGCTCAGCAGGTGGCGACGTTGACGAGACGAACGACGCCAGTGCAGATACCAGTGAGCTCGATGTTGACAATGACGTCGCAGCTGCTGCGCTGCAGCGCGTGCTCAAGAAAGACGACTTCCTGCGCATGGAGGTGCTCGGGCAGTTCAACCTCGGCTTTATCATCGGCAAGCTCGACGACGACCTCTTCATCATTGACCAGCACGCGAGCGACGAGAAGTTCAACTTTGAGATGCTCCAGCAGACCACAGTGCTTCACCAGCAGCCGCTTGTGCGACCGCTGCCACTCGAGCTCACGGCAGGCGAAGAGATGGTCGTGCTCGACCACATTGACGTCTTTGCGAAGAACGGCTTTACGTTCCTCGTTGACAAGGACGCGCCAGCGACGAAGAAGCTCAAGCTCCTGTCGCTGCCGTTCACCAAACAGACGCAGTTTGGCGTCGAAGGTACCGAGCGAGACTCTGTGTGACCGAATGGATGTGGATGTGAAGTAGCGACTGATGGAAATGTGGCGATGGCTGTGTGGTCATGCACCTATTAGACATTCGCGAGCTCGCGTCGCTGCTCATGGACGCGCCGCTGAACGCCGCGAGCATTCGACTGCCAAAGATCATGGCGATGTTTGCGTCGCGCGCGTGCCGGAGCTCGATCATGATCGGCACGGCGCTGCACAAAGAGGAGATGATAAAGGTGCTCATAGCATCCAGTGAGAAGTCGCCCTTGCACTGCTTCACTCGCTCACTGCTGCCACTGCTGCCGATCAGATCGTTCGCAACCTCTCGAGTCTCGAACAGCCGTGGAACTGTCCGCACGGGTACGTCTGCTACTACTTCTGCTCTGCTTGCACCATGCGCGAGCATACGCTAACATGTGCTACTGGCAACTAGTCGACCGACACTGCGCCACCTCGTCGACTTGCGCCAGCTCCATGAGCAGAGCTGAGCAAGACACTCACATAGACACACTCAAGCGTCGTCGTCGTCATTGCCGCTCTTGAATAATTATCCCACCGACCGCCAGCCAGCTCCTCGTGCTGCAGTCCAATGCATTTACACTCCTACATCTCGGTCTGCATCGTTGCGACGGCTGCTGCTGCAGTTCCACTTGCACTCGAGCTGCCAGTGCTGCTACTTGGCGAGCCAACGACGTCGTCGACTGCTGTTGCTGGCAACTGCGCGTGGTATTTGGCGCAGAGCGCGTCAAAGCGCGCGCGCACGACAGCGTCACCGGGCGGCCCCGTGTAGCTGTTGACAAACGCAATGTACTCGCGCAAGTCCGTCTCTTCGGGCGAGTGGAGCGCGCAGTCGCCATTGCACGAGCACGTGCCGCCGTACTCGACTGGCAAGTTCTCTGGGTCAATGAACTCGAGTAGCGCCTTTTGAATCTCTTTCTGACCGCGGAGCACGTGCACGCGCTCGCGCGTCTTTGGGTTGATCAGCGGCGACACGAGCTTCCAGATGAAGTTGAACCACGACGGCGGGTGGAGAATGAAGACTTGGTAGATCCGCTCGGGGTTGTACTCGGCCACAATCTCGCCGAGCTGCTTCATGTAGTTGAACACGTCGCCGCTCACATCGCTCATCGAGATGCCTTTGATGTCGTAGATCTTGAGCATCACGCCCTCTGGGAACGGCCGCGGGTCGACGACTTTCCAGAGAAACTCTTGCATGAGGATGTTGTGCATCACGGCGTCGTCTTCGCTGACGCCGTGGGCGAGGAAGTGCTCCATGGACTTTTTCATGGACCCGAGGCGCTCGATCGAGAGCGGGTGGCCGAGCTTGTCTTTCTTGTGCGTGTAGTGCACAAAGCTCTCTTTCATCACGTCAAAGTGCGGCGCTGGGCGCAAGAAGATCGCGTCGATCGCATGCTCTTTGCGCCACGCCATGGTCTTGACGTACCGCCGCTTTGCGTCGTCGACGTCGCCGTTGCAGCCTTCGAGGAAGCGCGAGTCGAGCTCGTCGTCTGGGAGGACCTCGCTGCTGCTGCTACTGCCACTGCCGTCGCCGCCGTGCTCGCTGCCACTCAGTCCGCCACTGCTGCTACTGTTACTGCCACTGCTCTCGTCGCTCTTGCCCACGACCACTTGCGTGCACGTGACGCTAAACTTGTGGTAAAAGTGCAGCCGCTTCGTCGTCACGAGCAAACTGATGGGCGTGTGGAAGCGCAAGAGCACGAGCACGAGCGCACTGAGCCACGCGAGGAGCTCGACAGACGTCACGCGCGCGGCTTTCATCGCCCACGCCAGTGCGACGAGCGCAGCGACGAGCGACCAAAACTTGCGGCAGTTCTCTTTCGACTGCGCGCTCGGCGGGACGTCGTCAGCGCGCAGCGTCACGTGCAGCACGTGGTGCTCGTTTGCAACCGCTGACGGCAATGGATCCGCTTCGACAACGTGGTCGCGCGACTTGCGGCTCGCGAGCATCTCGCGCGAGTACAGCGCCACGCCGTTTGCGTTCGGTCCGTTCACGTACAGCCGCAAGATGCTCGAAGGGTACATCTCGACGTGGAAGACGTCGCCAATGCCTGGCGACGCAACGACGACTTGCTCTGGCAACGACGACTCGTGCTGGATCGTGACGCAGCTAATGCAGTTGTCCTCGGGCTGCGGACCGCGCTGGAGCTTGTACATCGCGTCTTGGAACGCTCGGATCGCCTGCTTGAGCGCGACTGCGATCTCGTGGCACTGCTCCGGTGTCTTGGCGCGAATGCGGAAGATCCGGCCGTCGGAGCGGATCGCAGTGAGGATGCGCGGGTACTGGTCGCTCACTTCGACGTGGAGGATCTCGGTCAAGTGCACGGACGACCGCACTTCGCCGAGCGCTGTGGAGTCCTCGGTGGCTTTGAAACAGAGCATCTCAGCAGACGTGAGCATGAACGTCCGGTCTTTCCAGATCGCGACGTTCGCACTCATGCGGCGACTCACAAACGACCGACCGCCCATTGTGAACGTCCCGAGGTACAGGATGTCGTCCACAGTGTTGTCCTGCTCCTCGAGCGTGCAGCTGTAGATGATGCCGTCCATGTGTCCAAAGAGCTGCGCGCTCACAGTCGTCGCCGCCGCTGTAGATGCACTACCACTTGATGCAAGCGCCGCTGACGACGATGGTCCAAAGCCAGACGGCGGCAACGACAACGCACTGTACACTGGCGTCCCAGGCAGCTTGCTGTCGACTGGCACTGGCGACATGACTGTATCGTCGTCGTCGAGTGACGGACGTCCAAACTGCGAGTTGCCACGTGCGCGCGGACTGCGGTAGCCAGCGCGGCGCTGCACGAGCAAGCGCGTGCAGAGGTCGCACACGCGCACCTCTTTCATGATGCCGAGGTGCGGCAGCGGCACTTGGTTCTTACTGTGCACGCCGCAGACTGCGAGACCGCAGTTGCGGCAGTGGTGCTATACGTACACAATGACGATGGCATGGCGTTAGTCTCCGGACGCCACCACATGCATAGCGCCAGTCAAACAGTCAGTAGCAGTCGCATCACTCACACGAAGACGCAGGAGCCGCAGCGCGACATTGCACACGTGGCATTTGGACTCGGTATGCGGCTCGGACGCAGCAGTCGCAGCAGCAGCGCCTTCTGGCGGACTCTCTGCGCTCTTGTCGCCGTCGCTAAACGCTTTAAAGTGCGCGAAGAACTGCGCTTTGCGCTTTGCCCACTCGGTCGTGAGCTCTGGCTGACCGTCGTCACTGCCAGTACCGCTGTCTGCGCGGCCGAGCAGCGGTGCTGATGATGGCGAGCTCCCAGTCGCTGCTGCAGATCCTTCCGCGTGCGTCGTGCGCACGAGCTGCGGCATGTGCGCAAAGTCGAGCGTCTGCGCCTCGCGCACGCCCATGCTTGTCGTTTGACTTGTGCGTTTGTGTTTGTGTGTTGCAGGCGGTCGCACACGAAGCAAGCGAGCCAGTCACTCTGTTACTCAGTCAGTCGATCGATCGATTGATCGATTGATCGAGAGACTTTGTCGCGTCGTCGAGTTCGTCGACGGCGAGCGCTACTCAGCAGCAGCGCCAGCGCCAGCGGCTTGAGCAGCTCCGACAGCAGGAAGCTCTTGAATGGAAAATGGAGTGTGCTCGATTGCGCCAGCGCGATTGCTCTCAATAGAGCGCTCTCCACGTTGCCCGCTCAAAAGCAAACGTTTGTTGAATTATAATATTACTAAGAGTTACTATTCACACGCTCGACTGCACACGTGTGTTCCACGATTCACTCGCTGGCTCCATCATCTGTCTGCTCAATGCGGATTACTCTTCACTCCGTGCTTCGCTCGCTCGCTTGACCACACCAAGCGACCAAACGACCAAGCGGAGTGATGGCTGCGAGCGCGAAGAAAGCAGAGCAGGAGCAAACATGCACTGCGTTCTTCGTCATGAGCTTTTCTTCATGACCTCTTCTTGTGTGCACCCATTCGACAGCGAAGCACTCACTTTTCTATGGCACGAATCTTTCGCTTCTCCGTCGATAGCGCGATGAGCATGACGATGAGCTCGAAGGACTCCGCATGCGCGAGGTGTTCTTCATGCCATTCGCGTCACTCCAAGCGTCCTGCGTGACTCGAGCCCGCCTCTTTCTCTCTCGCTCTTGCTTTGGACTGCTTGGGCTGCTTGGGCCAAGGAGCGAGGTGCACCCCACCAGTTCATCGATTCCATTGAGTACAAGTTTGGCGCCTTGAGGTCCCAGGCAATGCATGCGCTGAGCGCTCGGATTTGTGTTTGAGCGCAGTGCGCGGTTCGATGGCCGTGCCGCCGATTACCCTTGTTGACTCCTCAGCAAGTTGTCTGCTTGGTGGTGGTCTAACGTTGAGTCTCCGGCACCGGCACTAAGAACGAACGATCTGAGTCACAAGTGTGGTCGGAGTTCTCCCATGCATGTCAAGCATGCTCGATTGTGGCTCTGAGTCGTGAGGTCGTCGAGAGGTCAGTCGTCTGAGTGAGCGAGTGATGCAGCCTGTCGAGACGCTTCCGCAAGTGATGCTAGGACACCACATTCGTGACAGTGCGAGAAGCTGATGCGCGAAACAACAGTGTCACCGAGTTTATGTTAGTGTCGCTCAAGAGCCAAGTCTTTGTTCGCACACTGCGAGGCGAGGCGTGCAAGAACTTTGTTCACGCGCTGCCTCGCGACGAGTGTGTAGGGATCGTGTGTCGTTGGTTGATAGAGGAGAGCTCGGCTCTGATGATGAACGCTAAGCATCGTCACACCAGAGTCGAAGCGCGAGTTCGTAGTGCTACTGAACGACCAGAGGCAAGCGCAAGTAAGCCGAGTCGCTCGCTATAAACAGTGCGTATCGAGCTATTTGCAGCGCGCACCTTGCACCTTGCACCTTGTTCTTGATCCACTTGATCCGTCTGATCCTCAACTCCGTCGCTTGCTCTTCAAGCGAGCATCTTGATAGCCACCGCCACCACACTCACATTGTCGACGACCTGCTCGAGGTTTCCTCGCAACCAAAGCGCATTCCCAGCAGCACCAGCGGCAAGGCATCTGTCCAAGACCTTGTGTCAGCGAGGCGACTCGGCGCAGCGATCATTATCCAGTCCGCACTTGCGTGTGTAGTCGGCAAGCACGGCTGCATCATGAGCGGCGCGCAAACCCACGGCAGTATCTCGCAGCACTGGGCAGTGGACACGATTTTCTTGTCATACTTCATCGCCATCTCCGGGAGCTACTGCAGTACGTCGTCATGTGTCAGGTGTGCGGTGATGACGGTGCTGTCCAAGTTGTCGTGCCAGTGCAGGAGCCGCTCACGTGCTCTTTGCTGTTGTTGGGACTGACACTTGCCTCTAGCGATCCAGCTCATGGAGCAGTGGCGCATGCAGGAGTCAAAGGCGAAGAAGCTGTTCTTGCTCGCGCTCTCGTCGCTCTCGCTCGGCGGCTGCGGCATCTGGTCGATGCACTTCACGGGCATGAATGCGCTCGGCATGCAACTTGACGACGGGACGCTGCTCGAAGTGAACTTTGAGGCTGGCATGACGATCATCTCGTTTATCTTCCCAGTCGTCGGCGTCTTCATTGGACTCAAGATCGCATCGGCGGACCCCTTCTTCCTCGAAGTCGAGCAGTCTCGACGCAAAGCGATCTTGGTGCGTAGCACGCTGCAGCAAACGTGCTCACACTCGTCTTGACTGCGCGTTCTCTCGACTGGATGTCGAGCCACACCTTCTTCGCTGACCGTATCCACATGGCGCTTGCTCGGTGCACTGCAGGCAGAGGGACTCAAGGGCATGTCGATGGACGCCGTCGTGAAGCGCAGCCAAGTCGGGAAGAAGATCAAGTTCATCGCACTCTTTTCGCGGCTGTGGCGCATCGCTGGCGGCGGACTCTTTGCCGCGCTCGGCGTCCTCGGGATGCACTACCTCGGCATGCTCGCGCAGCGCACAAACGCCGACACGCACTGGAACGGCGGCATCATCGCGCTGTCGTCCATCGTCGCGTTCGTGACTGCGAACGCCGCGTTCTGGATCCTCTTCCGCGCACTCACGTTCTGGCCGCAGTACGAGAGTCTCCGCATCGGCAGTGCGCTCATCATGGGCGTCGCCGTCTGCGGGACGCACTACGTCGGCATGGGTGCGGCGTCGTACGAGTACTCGGACGAGAACTATGCCGACAAGTCGCGCTTTGTCTTTCGCGGTCGCTATGCCGCGAAAGTCGCGTCGCACGGATCGCTGCTCGCAGTGTACTGGATGTCGACGTTCGCCGTCGTGACGTCGTTGCGCAAGCAAGTGCTCGCGAACTCGCAGGCATCGACGAAGAGCCGAGCGTCTCATGCGCCAGAGAACCCGTCGGGAGCCTCGAATCGCCTCAAAAGCATGAACAACAGTGTCCACTCGGCACCAGGCGGCGCGTCGAAGAGCGGACCGACCTTGGCGCCATCTCCAGCGAAGCAGGCGTCCGTGAAGGTGAACGGTCCAGTCATGGCAGCTCCAGTGGCATCCTTCTCGGCGTCGACGCATGCGAGCCACTAGCGCTCGAGAAATCTTCGCGTCTGTGGCGTTGTGCTCACGCCTAGCCGCTCGAAAGGCGAGATGGAGGAACGCGCACTGGCGGCTCCGAACGCTGTCTCACCTCACGATGAGAACCTGTGCATGTCAACCGCGACGCAAATGAGACGCGGTGCTAAACGTGGCATACATCATCGGAAACGCCTCCCCTCGTATCGATTCAGAACACAACGAACGCGTGTATCTCCTGCCGCTCAGACTGCAGTAGTAGCTGTGGATGAGATCGCTGGCTGGCCGGCGTTGCTCTCGTGTGTTTGATGAGCTTTGAGTCGTTTTGCGCCGAGCCAGGTTGCGCTAATCTCGTCTCGAGATCTCTCGCACTCAGACTCGCACTCAGACTCGGTCGTCTTGGCTAATGAGCGTGTACGTCTGAAGGTGGTGCTGAGAGCTATCCTCCGATGCGTATAGCAGCAGAGACTACTTCGAAGTAGCTGCTAGCCTTGGCACAAGTCGACAGAGTCAGCGCTCCTTCGCATCAGCATCCTACCGCTTGAACAATCGCACGGACCAGCGTTTCCATCACCAAGCGCGACACGACCATCCGCACAGAGTCCGATCGACCGCCAAGCAGAAACACAACATGCGCGTTGTCTACGAGTCCGACAGCACCCGAGCCGTTCATGTGCGGTGGCCCGGCCCGCGAATCGCGCTCCCGTACTTCATCGCAGTGACGAGTAGCTACTGCAGTATGCTTTGTGCATCCGTCGCTGTGCGTATGATGGGCTTCGCATTGCATCGGTGCTCATATGATTGCTTGCCGCGACGATCGCGCAACGCGATCAGGATCCACCTTCGTACGTTAGTCACGAAGGATCCGAACATCGTTTGGCGCTACGCGCCGACCGGTTCCTCCCTTCTACGAGCTTTGATCAACACAATCACGCTCGGGCATGGGCCAGCTCCACCAGTGCCAGCTCCAGAGAGACAAGATGCTCATGCTGCTACTATCCGCAGTGTCGCTCGGTGATTGTAGCTTCTGGTGCACGAGCTTCACGATCAAGAACGGTTTGCTCCTGTCGTCAGATGATCGAGCTGTGTGGCTCACAGACTACGAGGTCGGTCGTCCCCTCCTCTCTGCACTCTCTTCGACGCTTGGTGTGTTTGTCGACCTCAAGGTTGCTTTGCGCGACGCGTACTCTCGCTCCCGAGAGTTTGCACAAGAGCAGCGTGCTTTGAGCAAGCGAACAGCCGCGTGGCCGATCCCAGAGACACCAGGACACGAGATCTGGATCTTCGCTCGACCTGGTCAGATCATTGCTGGCGGTGCGATCGCGACAGCAGGTGTCATCGGCATGCACTGCACAGAGACCGCAGCACGACGGACAAACATCTCGATGGAAGACTCAGTCCATGCGTTGTTGGGTGTTGCAGCCGTCGTGTTTGTCGCAATCACTGCGCTGCTCTGGGTCATCGCCCGAGGAGTACGAACTCACTGAGCTGCTTGCGATCGCTAACCGTGATATTGGGACGTCGTCACAGCTGACGCACTCACCGTGTGTCTGATCAGGTCGTTTACTTTCGATCGCCTGAAGTGCTCGAGTACTTGAGCGCTGCTGTCTTCGGTGGCGTCATCACTCGCGCACACTACACAGCCACAAGCTCAGCACGCTACGAGTTCGCAGACACCTTGCCTGCACACACCACTGCGACGATTCTCGAAGGCGTGCACGCATCGACGATCGCGTCCCACGTCTCACTGCTATTTTGCTACTGGATCGCAACGTACGTGTCCATTCGAAGCACGAGCTCAAGTGGAGGGCTGTCGACACTGTCGTCAAAGCGCTCGCGATCTGGCATCATGTCGATTTGCGTCACGCCAAGCAAGACGCGCTCGTCGGAGCAATAAGCCTGCGCACGAGCAGCAGCAGCAGCAGCAGCGTCACGGACACCGGCGCTTGGATGCAGCGCGAGCGCCACTGAGAATGGATCGGATAGGTGAGCTAGCTCTGGAGACCATTGGCGTCGTTCAAGAGCATGACTGCGCGTCTCTGCGCTGAATGCAATCGTCGCTGTTGACAGCCAATTCGCTTCGAGCACTTTACATGCGAAAGGCAACATGACATGGGACAATGGGTTCACTCACATTGCGCTAAAGATACTTTTCCGTTCTGACCCGTGGACAGGACGGACACTCTAAACCATCTGACGCTCTGAGTTCACTCGTCCTCAACCTCGGAGCGCGAGGATCAAGACGTGTGATCACGGCGACGCGCACGCACCGCCTCTAACCATTGCCGGTTAGCGCCACACTCAAGCATCAAGTGTCGAACATCGCACATACTGCTGCTCACGATGAGCGCACTCCATCATCCAGGCATGCCGATTCACCAGCACATGTCGGCGTCGAAAGTGCTCCTCTCGTACCTCATCTCGGTCACTGGAAGCTACTGCAGTACGTACTCGCTCCTACTGCTCGTCTGGGTGTCTGGGTGTCCGGATGTCCGGATGTCTGTCGTTCGCAGCTCTGCCTGCCTGGTGTCTGCTGCACGTGTGTCTCCTGCATGCATACACGAGAGCTGGTCAGTGTGGTGTGTGTGTGTTGCCTGGTGGTGTCGTGACTCCATTGTGATGGATTGAGTACTAGTATGCACCTTCATCACTGGACTACGAGGTGCCTGACATCAGCATGCGTCGCTGCGGTGGTACTCATGCACTCGCACTTGTGTTTGTGCTCGTGTTTGTACTTGCACGTGTGTGTTCTTCCTTGCCTCGCACACCCTCGTAGCCATCCAGCTGATGGAGCAGTGGCGCCGCGTCGACGGCTGCGCCAAGACGACCATGCTCTTGCTGTCCGCAGTCACGCTCGGCGGCTGCGGCATCTGGTGCACGCACTTCACGGGCATGACAGCGCTCTCGCTCACGCTCGATGACGGCACGCTCTTGGCCGTGGACTTTGAGGTCGGGCTCACGATCGTCTCGCTCGTCTTTCCAATCGTCGGCGTCTTCATCGGACTCAAGGTGGCGTCCAAGGACCCGTACTTCCTCGAGGTCGAGCAGAGCCGGCGCAAAGAGATGCTGGTACGGTCGTGTCGGAGTGCACGAGTGGATGAGCGGATAAGTGACTAGATGCATGGATGAATGGATGCGTGAGTGGAGTGAGTGGAGTGAGCGAAGTGGGGTCGCAGGTCTGAGTGTGTAAACCGTGGCAATGCTGTGGAGTGTCTGTGGCTGAAATGTCCATGAGTGGTGTGAAGAAGACACCTCGAGACGTCTTGACTTTGGTCTAGGTCGTGATCTGGGTGTATGTCTGCCACCGCTTCTGCCTCTGCGGTCATCACAGACGCTGTGCCGCCCGACGCAGTGAACTGACACTCACTCCGAGCGTGTGTGTGTGTGTGTGTGTGTCTGGATTGGTGTGCTTGTATGCTTTGTATGCTTGTTCGTCGTGTGGCGATGTCTTGGTGGTGTCTTGCGGTGGTGTCGTGCTCACATCTGGACGCCGTCTTGATGTCATCTCACACACACCGATGTGTCTACTACTGCTGCTGCTGCGCTGTGTGTGGTGATCAGGTCGCCAACTTGCAGAAAGTCAAGATGTCTGTCGCGGTGAAGAAGGACCGCGTGGGACGCCAGATCAAGGTCGGTCGAGCGTGGTCTCGGTGTGGTTCTCTTGTGTCGCACATGTTGCATCGCAAACTGTGCACTGTGCGCTTGTGTTCAGGGTGCCATCTGCAGTGGAGGCGGTGACCGCGACAACAGCGGTGATGCTGCTGTCAGTGTACTTGAGGCTCACACGTGTGGTCCTTGCTTGCTTGTGTGTATGTGTCTTCGTCTTGTCACCGCGCCATGACGCCATCAATACGCCACGACGCCACTTCGCCACCTCGCCACTGACGGTGATGTGGCACAGATCCTGGCGCTGTTCTCGCGACTTGGACGCATCGTGGTCGGCGGCGCACTCGCTGCACTCGGTGTCCTCGGGATGCACTACCTCGGCATGCTCGCGCAGCGCACGAACGCCGACATGACGCTGCGCGCCGAGATCGTCGCAGTTTCGGTCGTCGTCGCGTTCGTGACTGCGAACGCCGCGTTCTGGATCCTCTTCCGCGCACTCACGTTCTTGCCCAACAACGAGACGCTCCGGCTCGCCAGCGCGCTCATCATGGGCCTCGCGGTCTGCGGGACGCACTACAGCGGCATGGGCGCCGCGTCGTACACGGTCTCGGACGAAAACTACGCCGAGACGTCCAGGTTCGTCGTGAGTGGGAGCGACGCCGCGCTCGGCGCCTCGCACGGCGCGTTGCTGCTCTGCTACTGGCTCCTCAGCTTCAGCGTCGTGCGCATCGCGCGCAGGCGAGAGCTCCTGGCCATCGGACGCGGCACGACGCACCACGACTCGGCCGGCAAGACTGCGTACGTCGGATCACCGAACACGACTGTTGGAAACACTTTGCACACCTCTCCAGGCGCTCGCAGTGTGTCGCCATCGGAGCCGCCGTACTCGATCGCCGCTGGAAACATGATTCGCAAAGTGTACATCGCGCCAGATCAGTCAGATCCGACGCTGCTGGAAGAGGAGCCGTACTCGACTCTTCAACCGTAGTCCATCGATGCGCTGTCTCTCGTGCCGCAAGCGCGCTGCGTAGCAACCTTGGTCTCGATATGTATGAACACGAGAGTTCGCCATGTACATCCGTCGTTGTCGACCGTGTTGAGCGTCTCTGGTCCTCGAACTATGTCATTCGTTCGTAGAGCGACGCGTGCTTGGAATCTCGATCGCCATGGATGTGTGCATCGCGCGACACGATCTGGCGATAGGTAGCTAGCTGGAAGCGACGAGTTGTCTTGGCAACGCCAGTGCTTGCTCTGCCTTGACGTGCTTCACACGAGATGCATGCGTGCTGGCAAGTTCGATGTCGGAGCTTCGTTAGAGACTAGCCGTCAAGTCCGAGCGTCTTCGTTGCGTGTTGTGCGCGCGATCACTGCTGCTGCTGCTTCAGGTGCTGTTGAGAAACTGGGTCCGTGAGCGCTTCATGGCTCTGAATCGAGACAAACTTGGCTTCACTCGTGCTAACTCGAGGCCTCGAAACGCTAGGATCTTAGGTTCCTGCTGAGCGCGTATTACCGCACTGTAGTCCTCGCTCTGTGGTCTGCCATGGAGCAACGTTGCTTGTCCACACCGAGTGTACTACATCCTAGCAGCACACCGATCCACGCCACCTAGAGCTCAGAGCAGCATCGATGCGGCGCTAAATGCAGCACAGCAGTAGCCACCGCCACTGGTGGTGGCTCTCGGACAAGGACGACAAACTACTCGCTCACTCCAGCGGTGGACCTTATCTTCGCATCTTGACACCCATGATCACCACCGACCACTTCACTTTCACGCTCAAGGACAGCGACAGACGTCAGTCATCACTGAGTACCGAGACGACGCGCACCCAAGTCCAACACATTCGTCCAACAACATCGGACACAAGATCCGCGCACACATCGCTGCTCACGATGAGCGCACTCCATCATCCAGGCATGCCGATTCACCAGCACATGTCGGCGTCGAAAGTGCTCCTCTCGTACCTCATCTCGGTCACTGGAAGCTACTGCAGTACGTACTCGCTCCTACT
>JAASFN010000670.1:0-15564 GCA_023333795.1 Globisporangium rhizosaccharum | reverse complement strand
CTGCGCGCCAGAGCAGGGAACTTCCATGGGAACGTCGTGGTGCTCGGGTGCGCTTCGAAGGTGATGCCATGGCTCAGACCGTACGCTCTCAGCGTCTCCGCGTCCGCTTGCGACTGATTGTCGATGTTGGCGTTGCCGACGCTCCAAAGCACTCCATCCGCCCTTCTGTGGACATCCACAAAACGTTGTTGAGACCCTGGCTGCCGTGCTACGCCAATCGCCCATCCGTGCCCGTTGGTCACCCACTCACCATGGCCACGTGTACGTGCTCGAGTGGCTGCACGCGCACTTCACGTACGACGCAGACCCCGACTTTGAATGGTCGATTGAAGGGGTCGTGAGGAACGGCCATACGCACGTCATCAAGTGGCTCCTGCAGCACTGGCAAGGATTGGACGTTGACCGTGTCCTGGATCAACCAGTGTCCTACGGCGACTTTGAGATCGTCAAGCTCCTGACCGCGTACCTGCCTGACGCTGTGCTCGAAAGCGATGTTGATACGCTCGCTCGGCGCGGCAACTTGGAGATGATCCAGTGGCTCGACGCGCGCACCTCGATTGACTTCACGGTGGCTGCGCTGAGTGACGCTGCGCGTGGCGGTCACTTGGACGTCATGAAGTGGCTGGTTGCAAACCGTGACCTGCGTCCAACGCAGTGGTCGAGCTACTATGCGGCACAGATTGGCGATCTTCGCATCATTGAGTGGCTATACACGAACTTCCCAGACACGTTTTCAGAGCGCGCCATGGACGTCGCTGCCACGTACGGCCATTTCAACGCCGTTCAGTTCCTCCATGAGCACCAGTACTGTCGCTGCACGTCCGATGCAATGGACTGCACTGCAACGTCCGGGCTCATGAACCACGTCGCCTTTTTCCATGAGCACTACAGCGACATTGGCTGCACAGTCGCGGCGATGAATGGCGCAGCGAAGTATGGACGTCTCGAAGTCGTGATGTTCCTACACGAGCACTACAGCGAAGGATGCACGACCGACGCAATGGACCACGCCGCTGAGAATGGACATCTCGCGGTCGTCCAGTGGTTACATGAACACCGCTCTGAAGGTTGCACGACTGCAGCCATGGATCAAGCTGCTGCAAACAGACACTTGCACATGGTCACGTTCTTGCACGAGCACCGAAGCGAAGGCTGCACAACACTCGCAATGGACCGAGCTGCAGCGAACGGACACGGACGTTGTCCAGTGGCTCCATGCGCATCGAACTGAAGGATGCACCACTGCTGCAATGCACGGAGCAGCATTCGAAGGACACTTGGCGATCGTCCAGTGGTTGCACGCGAACCGCAGTGAAGGGGGTACGACTGTGGCAATGGACTGCGCTGCTCACAATGAACAACTGGCGATGCTCCAGTGGCTCCAAGCAAACCAGAGCGAAGGCTGCACGACTGCCGCGATGCGAGACGCGATGATGTACCACCGCGTTCCTGTCATGCAGTGGCTCTTTGAGAACCAAACCGAGCGAGAGTTTACACCAGCGATGACTGCTGCCGCAGAGCGCGGCTACTTTGACAAGCTCCGATTCGTGAGCAACTTCCGTGGCGATGCTCGCACAGACTTGATCTACTATCGAACTGCGTGGATCGTGCACCTGCACTGGTTCTACGAGACGCTGCCCGAGTTCTGCGACATCGAGCTGCTCAAAGCGATGCCTCGTCTCAACGGATACGCAACGATCTACCAGTGGCTCCATGACATCGGCGAGCTATGAGTCGTGGCTCTTTAGCCTTGAGCGAGCGAGCGAACTGGTAGGACAAGCAAGCGAGTATGTGTGGAGACAGCTGATCAGACACAGGAGCTCGCAGTAGTGACTGAACGAATGCATGGATGTGTGCGTTGCCATTCGCGTTACTGACGCGGCACTTGTGAAGAGTGCATGGAGATGTCTATCGATGCATCTGCAGCTCGTTCGCCTGTGTCTTTGATCTGTCTGCAACTACTTGTCTGCCCAAGCACAAGCCACAGCAAGTGCTAAGTAGATCCATCACGCCATCGAGGTCTGGTGGAGCATCTGCTGGACCCACTGCGCGATGTGAAAGTGCTCGCTGTGCCGCACCTCTTCGTCCACAGCAGTCAGGTCGACTGCGTCAGGGTAGTACGCGTAGATCCACTGGAGTGCCTCGAGCTTGTCGCCAGCTGCACACCTCGCAGCTGCAAACGGCGAGCAGCGTTCTGTGCGGTGCGTACGTAAGAACTCCATGACGTGAAAATGGCTTCGCACAACAGCGTACGACAGCGCACGGTGCGTGCAGCCTTCGTGGCGATTCGCATGGAGCCACTGGACCATTGCGACGTGGTTCTCACGCGCTGCACTGTGCATCGCATCGTGCGTGCAGCCTTCGCGGCGATGCTCGTGGAGCCACATGACAACGTTCAAGTGGTTCTTCCCTGCCGCTCCGTCCATCGCAGCAGTGGTGCAGCCCTCACTGCGATGATTGTGGAGGAACTGCACGACGTCCAAGTGTCCGTTCGTGGCAGCATTGTCCATCGCGGCGACTGTGCAGCCCTCACGGCGGTGCTCATGTAGGAATTTGACAACGTCGACGAAGCCACTTGCTGCTGCTCCGTCCATGGCTTGAGCTGTACACCCTTCAGTGCGGTTCGCGTGGAGCCACTGCACGACGTTGAGATGCCCAGCGGCGGCTGCTCTGTCCATCGCCTGCGCCGTACAGCCTTCATAGCGATGCGCATGCAAGAACTGCACGACGTCAAGGTGGCCATTCGCAGCGGCGTTGTTCATTGCGGCAGCGGTGCAGCCTTCAGAGCGATGAGTGTGCAGCCACACCACGACGTCGAGGTGTCCTGCGCTTGCAGCCGCGTTCATAGCGAGCTTCGTACAGCCCTCTTGGCGGTTTGCATGGAGGTACTGGACGATCGCCAAGTGGTTCCCTGCTGCTGCGTCGTTCATCGCCTGTGTCGTACAGCCGCCGTGGCATCGCTCATGGAGGAACTGGACGACGTCCAGGTGGCCGTTCGCAGCTGCTGCGTCCATGACCAGTGGTGTCTGGAGCCCTGCGACGTCGCGGCAGTGCTCTCCAAGCCACTGCAGGACGTACAAATGTCCGTTGCGCGCTGCGCCGATGACCGCACTGGCGCTCATGCCTTCGTGTCGGTGCTCAAACAGCCACGCGACCATGTCCAAATGTCCATTCTCAGCTGCGCCGTTGATCGCAGCAATGGAGCAGCCTTCGGAGCGGTTCGCATGGAGCCACTGGACGACGTGGAGCTGATTCGCTGCTGCTGCGATGTTGATCGTCTCGTTGTTGCAGCCTGCGCGCGAGTGCGCGTGGAGCCACTGAACGACGTCCAAGTGACCGTGGATCGCGGCGCGGTGCATCGCTGGCATGCCGCAGTCGTTCGAGCGCACGCTAAAGAGCCACTGAACGACTGCTAGGTGACCGTTCTGCGTCGCTGCGTTCAAGAACAGATCAGACTCGAACCACGCGTGTGCGCTCTGCGGCAAACGCGCGTAGAGCCACTGGAGCACGTCCAAGTGGCCGCTCACAGCGGCATTGTGCAGCATCTGCTCGTCCAAAGCAGTCGGATACAGCGGCAGCACGCGTTTGATTGCGTCGAGGTCGCCCATAAGCGCTGCTTCGCGCAGCGCCGCGCGACAATGTGCGAGGATCTCAAGCGGCGCTGCAGCGCACGTGTACTTGCTCACACCACATCCAGCGTGTGCGACGACGCGTTTGAGGAGCCGAGCGTCGCGCGTCTTCACAGCATCGACAAGCGTGCGAGTGGTCGAGTAGTCAAGGAGTTCATCGAGCAGGACAACGACATGGGGCAGTGCATCGATGCTCGGTCGCGCGCGGCACACCACACGCACGCTCGTGAGCGTCTCGACGTGCTTGGTCATGTTGCGATCTGTCGTTGCGATTGATCTTCAAGCGAAGAACATTGAGCAGCGGCGGTGACAAAATCAAGGTTCTTTGTTATTAAGAATGTACCCATCGCTACATCTCTTGGTTTTGTCACTATCAGTGATTGTTACAAATTGACTGGCTCAATTAATCAGTTTAGCCAAAATATGAAACACAAGAGGACCACGTTCACCATGTCACCACACATGTGTACGTGTGCATATACATGGACCTTACTTCCCTTTGTCTGCGAAGAGGCTTTGCCCTGCTCTGTAAGCTCACAGAGCGCGAGACCAAGCGACTTTTCTTGTGTTGTGCTCAATGTGTGTCGACCACAAGAACGAAATGCCAAATTTTGACATTTTGGGTGTTCAAATCTTTAGTCTTTATTTTTGTATGGCTGGCCTTACTACAGTATGTTGCAAAACCTGGTCATTAAGCAAGGATCATATTTTTTGACCAGGGCTGTACTCTCTTGATCTCAATGTCGTATCATTTCCTAATCGCACAACATCCAAGCAGCAGCAAGTGACGAGCAAGCACCAAGATGGCGAGCACGTCGATTGCAGCGTTCGACCCGGAGAACGTCTTCCAGAAGATCATCGACGGCGTGATCCCGAGCTACAAAGTCTTTGAGACTGAGCACGTGCTCGCGATCCTCGATGCGTTCCCGCTCGTGCCGGGCCACGCGCTGCTGATCCCGAAAGCGCAGTACGCGACAGTGCTCGGTGCGTACATGTGCATCACATGGCGTCACGCGTCACCACCTCTTACTCCTGCTGCTGCTGCGATTGCTTCCGTGTATCGTGTGCTTGTGTGCGAGTGCCTCTCACCCGCTTACTTTGTTGCTGCTGTTACATGATAAACAGACATGCCGGCTGACGTCGCAGCGAGCTTGTTCCACGAACTCCCGCGTCTCGCCAAGGCAGTGCAGCAGGTGCAAGCGTGTGCATCAAGCTCCTCTCATTTGCCTGACAACTGATCGAAAGGCGCTGGTATCTCACAGTGGCTCTCTACGTGCACATGTGATGCGTATGGCTCCGTATGCATTGCTGCGACTGATGGACGCCAGGCGACTGGCTGCAGCGGCATCAACATCATCCAGAACAACGGCGCAGCGTCTGGCCAAGCAGTGTTCCACGCTCACGTGCACGTGATCCCGCGCTTCGAGGACGACGGCGTGCTCAAACTCCCAGCTGGCAAAGACATGATCGAAAAGGACGCAGCGCTCGCGCTCCTCGCCAAGATCCAAGCGCAGCTCCAGTGATCCGAATCTGTGCGACGAGCGCGAGACAGCGGCGCTCCTACTCGTAGCAGCGCTCATGCGAGGCTGAGTGCTGTCGTGCTTGTTTGCACCTCTCTGGTCGACCTGTCGAGCACTCAACATACACTGTTCGTAAGAGCATGCTTCCCAATGCACAGCGTTCGCATCCACTCGACAAGCTGCAGAGATCGCTCACTCGCGAGTTCGTTCGTCTTCGCCTCCACACCTTTTGTCAGTCCATCGTGTTGGTGCTCACTTGGATGCGTATCCTCGGCCACCATCATCAACAAAGAGAGCTCGCTCGCTCTCGTCCAGCTAGCCAGAGATAGCGAGCAAGCCATCTTGTCCAGCTCCTTCCTTTGCCTGGATCGATCCAGCTCGCACTGTCCGAGGCTGTCGCGAAAGCGTTGCTGATGACGCCAAAGCCAAGGCTCGCGAGAATAGCTGATAATCGGACGCCACGTCCGCTATCCCCATACAACTTGGCCCCCATGACGTCCGGTCCGACCGCCTCGGGTGACGATGATGCTGAGCTTGAGGCTAGCTATTTTTAGCCCCCAGTGTCTAAAGATAGCAACGCAAACATCAGAGAGAGCTCCTCGAAGGCACATCGAGCATCATGAGCCTGCGTGAGCTCAACCGAGAAGCTGCCAGAGCCGAAAACGCGTGGCGCGCCAACACACCAGCACACTCTCCGAGTCTCTCTCTCAGACACACACGCGAGCACATCTTGACAGCACCGAAACGACGACGCAGTCTGCTCGGCAATGGACGGAGTGCTGCCTGTAAGCGGGCGGGCACCGTCATTTGCACGGCGCGAGTCGATCCAAAGCGAGCTCTCGATCGAGTCCGACATGACGTACCGCTCGCTCGAGAACGGCGACATCTCGGCACTCGCGGGCGGCCCACTGCCACTTGAGATGGAGATCGAGCTCCCTGGAAAGAGCGAGATGATCCACAGCATCAGCGGCTCTGCGCGCTCGCTCATCTCAGTCGCCGACACTGTTGGCTCGACGAGTGGCGCGTCAGGCTCCGCGATGCTCACAGAGGCGAACTCGCGCGTCGTGTACGTGAACGACGCGAGCAAGAACCTCGCAGCGGGCTTTTGCGACAACAGCGTCGTCACGGCCAAGTACACAAAGCTCAACTTCATCCCGCGCTTCTTCTACGGACGGCTCTCGCAGGTGCGTACTGATCTCTCTCTCTTTCTGTTGCGCTCTGTGTTACTCACACTCCTGCTCACACTCACACATGCCCCTGCCCTTGATCGCTCGCTTATAGGTCGCCAACTTCTACTTCCTGCTCGTCGGCGCTGGGCAGATCATTCCAGCGATCTCGTCGACTGCTGGCATTCCGTACCAATGGATCGTGCTCCTCATCGTGCTCTCGATCGACGCGGTCTTTGCGGCGATCGAAGACAGTGCGCGGCATCGCGCCGACGCAAAGATGAACGCGCGGACGACGCAAGTGTTTGACCCAAGCGACCCCACGTGCTTTCGCGAAGTCGTGTGGAGTCAAGTCAAAGTCGGCGACTTCCTCAAAGTCTGCAACTACGAAGCGCTGCCGGCCGACATCTTACTCCTCGCAGTCTCAGAGCCAGACCCAGATGCGCCGTCTGGGATCTGCTTCATCGAGACCAAGTCACTCGATGGCGAGACGAACCTCA
This sequence comes from Globisporangium rhizosaccharum, assembly GCA_023333795.1. NCBI lineage: Eukaryota > Oomycota > Peronosporomycetes > Pythiales > Pythiaceae > Globisporangium > Globisporangium rhizosaccharum. The sequence goes on along the minus strand of JAASFN010000670.1, from coordinate 8,749 downwards.
AGGTCCGCCAAGCGCTCACGTGCACGTTCTCGCAGCTCAATGACCCGCGGAGTCTCGGACACTTGCCGGGGAAAGTGATCTGCGAGCGCCCGAACCACGACGTGAACAACTTCTCGGGCCGATTCGAGCCGCAGCAGGGCCACACGATCCCGATCGATCTCAAGAGCATCGCACTGCGCGGCTCCGTGATCCGCAATACACCGTTTGTCTACGGTCTTGTGCTCAACACGGGCGCAGACACAAAGATCATGCAGTCGAGCTCCGAGACACCGTCGAAAGTGAGCAAGATCCTCACGATCGTGAACCGCGGCATTGGGATCTTGATGGCGATCCTGACGGCCCTCTGCGTCCTCGGCGCGATCCTGTGCTCCGTCTGGGTCGCAGAGAACTACGACCGCGCGACGTACCTCATGCTCCACGACCTCAGCGGCACGGCGCCATTTCACAACGACATCATTGGTTGGCTCATCTACGTCGGGTACTACTGGATCCTCATTGCGTCGTTCGTCCCGATCACGCTGTACGTCACGATCGCGATTGTCAAGAGCTACCAGACGTTCTTCCTCAATCGTGACATGCTCATGTACGACGAAGTGAGCGACACGCCGGCGCTCGTGCGCAACGCCGACTTGAACGACGACCTCGGGCAAGTCACGCACATCTTTAGCGACAAGACTGGGACGCTCACAGCGAACGAGATGGACTTTCGCAAGATGTCGATCAACGGCGTGTCGTACGGTCGTGGAACGACCGAGATCGGACGCGAAGCCGTGCGTCGGCTCGGGAAAGATCTGTCTGCGAGCGACATCCTCGCTGACAACACGCCGATAGAGGCAAAGGAAGAGAACGTGCGGTTCATCGATCCTGCGAACGAGTATCTCCGCGACAGCGATCCGCACTCGAACCCGATTCAAGCAGCGTGGATAGAGGCGTTCTTCACGCACCTCGCAGTCTGCCACTCGGTCGTGCTCGAGCAAGGCGAAGACGGGTTCGGAACCAAGTTCTCTGCGTCGTCGCCAGATGAACTCGCGCTCGTGTCGGGTGCCAACTTCTTTGGGTACGCGTTCAAGGCGCGGAAGAACGGATCCGTGACGATCCGCGTCCCTGGACAGCACGAGGACGTGCAGTTTGAACTCCTGGAGATGATCGACTTCACGAGCACGCGCAAGCGCATGTCGGTCGTCGTGCGCAACGCCGAGAAGAAGGTGCTGCTGCTCACAAAAGGCGCGGACGCTGTGATCTTCCCGCGCTTGGACACCCAGCAATGCGACCCGCAAGTCGTCGAGATCACGAACCAGCACCTCGAGCGGTACGCGACGGAAGGACTCCGGACGCTCGTGATCGCGCAGAAAGAGATCTCAGCCGAGGCATTCGAGGCGTGGTCGCGCGAGTACAAGAGCGCGCTCTCGGACCTCGATCAAGTGAAGCTCCAGAAAGCAGGCGAGCCGAACCGGATCGAAGACCTAGAAGAAGCGCTCGAGATGGGACTCGAGCTCCTCGGTGCCACGGCGATCGAAGACCGACTGCAAGACAACGTCACATCGACGATCGCAGACCTCTCGCGCGCGGGCATCAAGATCTGGATCCTCACTGGCGACAAGGAGGAGACGGCGATCAACATTGGCTTTGCCTGTCAGCTCCTGAACAACGACATGGAGCGCTTGATCATCAACACCGACACGTTCCCGACGTCGTCCAAGCTCTACGACATGCTCTTGTACCGGTGCAAGGAGACGCGGCGTCTCAAGAAAGACGGCTTGAGTGCCGCGGCGCGGAACCAAGCGATCGTGATCGACGGTAAGAGCCTCACGATGGTGTTTAGCCACCACACGTTGTGCGATCTCTTCCTCGAAGTCTCGCAGAACTGCTCGGCTGTGATCTGCTGCCGCGTCTCGCCCAAGCAGAAAGCGCAAGTCGTGCGGTTGTACAAGACGAACATCCAGGGCTGCCGCTCGCTCTCGATCGGCGACGGCGCGAACGACGTCGGCATGATCCAAGAGGCGCACATTGGCATTGGCATCTCGGGCCACGAAGGGATGCAGGCGGTGAACGCGAGCGACTTTGCGATCGCGCAGTTCCGCTTCCTCAAGCGCTTGCTCCTTGTCCATGGCCACTGGAACTACCGCCGCATGGCCAAGCTCGCAGTCTACGTCGTGTACAAGAACATCATCCTGTACTGCGCCGCGTTTGTGCTCGCGACGATCAGCGGTGGGAGCGGCACGCTCTACTTCAACAACATGTGGGTGAACGGCTACAACGTCTTCTGGACGTCGCTGCCAATCGGGATCGTCGGGATCCTCGAGCAAGAGTGTCCAGGACACATTGCCGAGAAATTCCCAGGTCTGTACTACGCCGGCGCACAGGGCGAGCACTTTAGTCTCAAGATCTTTGCGCAGTGGATCCTCGAAGGGTTGTACGAAGGCGCCGTGTGTGCGCTCGTGCCGGCGTTCCTCGTCGGCTACGTCGACTCGCACGGCAGTGGCTACTCGCGCGACCTCTGCGGCGGGCTCTCGTACTGCTGTCTCATCACCGTTGGCTGGGCGAAGCTCGCACTGAACATCGTGACGTGGAACTACGTCACGTTCGCCGGCTTTGCGTTCTCGTTTGGGTTCTGGTACTTTGCCGGCTACATCATGTCGGTCTACTTCCCAGTCTTCACATCCGACATTGCGTTCCCGTACGCGTACACGCTCGCCGAGTTCTACATGATCATCTACCTCGCGCTCCTGCTCTGTCTCGGTCGTGACTTTCTCTACAAAGCGTACAAGCGTGAGATGCGACCCGAGTACTACCACATCTTGCAGGAAGTGCACCGGCGCAAGCTCTGCCACGAGACGGCGCAGTGGGACCCGCCCGAGCTCCGGTACAAGCAGTTCCAAGCCGATTTGAGTGAAGAGAAGCCGGCGTTTGAAGTCACAGACGTGTCGCCGTCTGCAGCGTCGGGAGCCAGTGGACCAACTGCTGGAGCTGGCAACAGCTTTGATCGCCAGCGCGCGTACACGGGCTTTGCGTTCTCGACACAAGTCCTCGAGGACCGGTTCGTGAACCCGCTCCGCGAGATGGTCATGCCAGTGAGCAAGATGGCGACTGCGATCGGCAATCGCATCGGCGGCATGATCCACAAAGACGGCGACGACAGCGAGCCGGTCAAGAGCTTTGAAGAGCGCACAAAGGAGCTGCCAGTGAATGAGCAGGCAGTGTACGAGATCCAGCGGTACCAAGTGTTCTCGGGCTGGGGCTCGTCGCTTCCTGGGCACTTGTTCATCAGCGACCCGCCGCGGTTCACGAACGCTGCGATGAACGACGGTGCCTCGACGTTCGACCTCAGCGACTGGATCATCGACAACACGTACGGCGGTCCGGACCAGTGGGAATACGGCACCAAGTTCAAAGACTTCTTGCGGTCGCACGAGGCGCGCAACTTGCCCGTGAAAGAGCGCCGGCGCCTCAAGAAGAAGCTCAACAAGCTCGTCGGTCGGTGCGTGCGGCGACGTCGCTGGGTGCGCAAAGACAAAGTCATGGGCGACATCGTGCGGTCGTCCGAGCTGCTGTCGCCACCGTCGCAGCAGCAGCAGCACTAGGACATCATGTGCTGGTGGACATGGCAGCACAGACAGACATCACCATCCTATCTATTCAACCAACATGCATTCCTTCCTCCTCCTCTACTCTCTCTTTCTTGCCCATTTGCCATGCTAAGACGACTTCGCCGTCGCCTCTGCGTCTTACTCAGGTAAGGAGCGCAAAGCGCAGTGGCAAGTCCACGCGATCAAAGCACGCGAACGTGACGACGATCGTAACGACTGTCAAGTACCAGAACTGCCGGTGAAAGTCCTGGAGCATCAAGCGCTGGATCCACAGCCGCGTCGAGAGTCCTTCGATCGTTCCGTTCGCACCGTTGCTGCTACTGTTCACTGACGATGGTCGCAGCCGCGACTTGAGCTTGTACGCAAAGATCTCGCGCGCGAGGTACGCGCCGCCGAGGCGACCGATGAACATGCAGATGCACCGGATCCACATGTTGCGCTGGTCGTACACGATCGCAAGCCCCTCGGACGGCTTTTCAAACACCGCCATGAGCGTCAGGAGCGACGGCACGAGGATGAGAGCCGTTGTGTCTGCCATGTTGTCCTGCTCCGCGAGCTTCATGAGAAAGTAGAGCGGCTTGAGGTGCTCGGCCGCTGACGCAGTTGACCGATATGACGACCCAAGTGCGCTAGTCGCACCACCACCGCGGCGTTTTCGACCACTGTCACTGCGCTTCACGCTTCGGTCGTTTATGCACGTATCACGGAGCGACGTGACAGCAGCAGCTGAGCAGCTCACGACTGATGCGCGTGGTGGCGCTCTCGTGTTATCGCCTCCACGGCGTCGACTTTGCCGCGACACTGCGTCCTTTCGTGCCGATCGTGACCGGCGCGTCTTCGCGTAGACTGGCAAGACGCCGTCGTGGTCAGACAGGAACCCTTCGCTCTCGCTCGCATCGAGGGGCTCGTCGTCGTCAGGGTCACCGTCTTCATCGTCTGTGTGTGTCATTTGCTTCATGTTCCGAGCTGCGCGGTCGCTGCTCGCATCGTCGGACCGCAGACGCGCTGCACTTGCGCGGAAGCACACTGCGACGGACGAGCCGACGCTCACCATGTTGAGCGGTCCGAGCGCCGCGCTGCAGCTCAGTGACGACCGCTTCACGTCCGTGTAGATGCCGGTGTTGAGGAACGCAATGTGGACGTTGTTCACAAGGAGCATGCCCCAGTACAGTGCGTCAATCGGCGTGTCCGAGCCCACGAGGATGTACCAGAAGATGTAGTAGTAGAGCTGTCCGATGTAGAGCAGCGACGGATGCGCAAACGGCTCGGCCATGGCGTTCACGACATGCGTGATCACGAAGAAGTAGCCTTGCATGACGAGCAAGTAGAGCACGGAGATCGCGAGCTTGATCCACGAACTGCTGCTCGTCGACGATGCGCCTGTGTCTTCGGCCATGGCAAACAGCCGGAGGCAAAAGTGGCCGAGGAACACTGGGATGTGCACAATGAGGACGCCGTAGACGACGACATGGTCGAGACTAAAGTGCGTGTGCTGCTGCCGCGTCCAGAAGAGCACGACGCAGAGCACGGGTGAGAGGACGTACGTGAGAAACCAGTAGCGACTCGCGACGCCAGCATGGCGCGTACTGCTGCGACTCGCGCTGTACGACGAAAACATCGCGAGCCAGACCACGACGATGCTCACAGCTGTGATCATCAGGAGCTTCGACTTGCGGTTCGCTGGCGGCGGGCGATCGAGCGTCGCGTGCGCGTACACACGTGTAGGAGCACTTGCGCCAGAGCTCGAGCCTGGACTTGCGAGCAGGACATGGTGCTGGTGGTTTGACAATGGCGCTCTCACGTCGCTCTGACTCCCTGTGGCTGAGCTGCTTGCATTGTGGAGTGCTACGCTGTGTGGCTCTGTCGACTCGGCTACCGGTGCGCGCAGTCTCATGTTTGAGCCAGACGTCTCGCTGCTAGTGCCTCCTGCTGCTGTTGCTGGTGCCTCTGACAGAGATAGTGGTGGCGATAGTACTGCGCTCTCGAGTGCGACGTGTTGCCGGTCGTCGTCGCCACTTGCATAGGACAGCGCGTCGTACTGCCCATGGTGCTGCTGCGCCTGAAGGTCGTTGGCGTCTTCACGCCGCGCGCTCGTCTGCTCTGTGCGCGGGATGCGGTTCTGCGTCGCAAAGAACAGCGGGATGCCCACGAGCGCGACGACGCCAAACAGCGTGTTGCCGACGACCCACGAGAAGCGCGACGTCGGCGACGAGACGTACCACTCGACTGCGCTGATACTGACGCTCACAGCGACAAGCGCGTGCCGGAGCGTGCGCTCGAGCGCTGCGTCAATGTCAGGGAACCGAAAGACGACGTCGAACGGGTACACGACGAGCACAAAGTTGCAGAGGAACCAGACAGGACACACGACGAGCGAGTAGAGTGCGTGGCCCATCTTCCCAATCACTGCGAAGAGCGTAAAGAGCACGAGCGGGACCATGGGGAACGTCACGCGCCAGAGAAACAAGTTCCACTCGCTCTGGTTCTCAGGGCCGTGGCGGAACTGCTCGAGGAATGCAAGTGCAGAGCTGCGGTGCGCATGCCGTCGCGACGAAGCTGCTGCTGATGCGCGTTGCGACGTGTTTGCGTCGCTGTCGTGGTCGCAGTCGTAGTCGCTTCCAGTGTTGTCGGATGCCGAGCTGTTGCGATTGCCACTGCTGCTAGTGGTTTGTGTTGTAGTAGTGTGTGGGAATGCGAGTCGTGCGTCGCGTAGTCGCAATGCCCAGAGCGCGAGCAGCACTTCGTGTCCGACCTCTTGCAGCGACAGCATGCATACGATCGAGAACTCGAGCGCACTGCGCCAGAGCCGCGCTGCAGCGCCTGCCACGCGCGGCCACGCAGACGACGATGGAGGCGCCTGCATCTCGTTGGTGTCGTCGAGGCAGAGCACCTTGTTATTGTGAAAGCTCTTGTGTGTCGGTCGGTAAGCTGAAGAAAAACCGGTAGTGCGAAAGTCGAGGGAGATTAAGCGCACACTTGCGTTCACTAAGTGGACGATTTCGAGAGTTGTGGACAACATGAATATCAAAGTATCCGTTATTGACAAATTTGAGACCTGTGTGAATCAGGAAAGATCAAAACATACTTGCGTACACTAAGTGGACAAGTCGGAGAGTTGTCGATAGATGTGTTTTTTAGACAAATTTGACAACGTAGATATGTCGCGACAAGCTGCAAGCGCTCTTCTTACTCACGACACGACACGACACTTCAGACTACTCGCACTCTCGCGAGGCACGTCGCATCACGCACATACGGATGGTCCCGCTTGACGGACTCACATCTCGCCAATATCGTGGAGCCACTCGAGCATGTCGTTTCGATCGTTCTTGCACGCCAGTCGCTTGATGCGCTCGAGGTCGCAGTACTCTGGCAGCGTCTCGTACAGCCAATGGTAGTTCGCGACCGACGCACTCGGGTGCTGCATGGTTCTGTCGTCCCACTCAAAGCTGTCAAAGTACAGGAACGGCAGCATCGTAAAGTGTCCTCGCTCGGCTGCAGCAGTCATCACGGGCGTGAACTCCCGCTCGGTTCGGTTCTCAAAGAGCCACTGCACGACCGGAACGTGCTCGTTCCGTACCGCGTCTCGCATCGTTGTGGTCATGCAGCCCTCGGTGCGATGGCTGTGCAGCCACTCGACAACTGCGAGGTGGCCATTGCGCGCAGCGCGGTCCATCGCAATGCCCGAGCAGCCTTCGTTGTGGTGAGCATGGAGCCACTCAACGACTGCGAGGTGCCCACGACCAGCGGCTTCGTCCATTGCAAACGACGTGCAGCCTTCGCTGCGGTTCGCATGGAGCCACTGGACAACGTCCAGATGGCCATGCTTCGCTGCCACGTTCATTGCGCCAATCGTACAGCCCTCCGTGCGACGTTCGTGCAAGAAGCGCACGACGTCGAGATGGCCATTAGCAGCCGCACTGTTCATCGCTTCCGTCGTACAGCCTTCTGAGCGATTCTCGTGGAGAAACGCGACAATGGCGAGGTGACCATTGCACGCAGCTTCGTCCATTGTCCGCTCCGTGCAGCCAACTGCTTGGTGCGCATGGAGGAACGTCACGACGTCCAAGTGTCCGCATGCTGCGGCAATGTCCATTGCTGCAGCGGAGCAGCGCGTGTCGCTGCGGCGCTCGTACAGGTACTCGACGATTGCGACGTGTCCGTTCATCGCTGCGCCGTCGATCACACTGGATGTGCAGCGTATACCGCAGTGCTCGTGGAGAAACTGCACGATGGCAAGATGACCGTGCTTCGCCGCTGCGTCCATCGTACGAGCTCCCAACGTGTCTGGAAAGTGCGTGTGGAGCCACTGAAGGACATGAAGATGGCCACAGGTCGCAGCATGGAGACCTGCCCACACACTTGGACACGACCCACGCTTTGCATGCAGCCACTTGATGACATCCAAGTGGCCACCGCGCGCTGCATCATCGATCGCATTCGCTGGGAACTGGATCTGTGCGCGCGCGCTGAGCCACTGGATCATTGTCAAGTCGCCTCGCGCCGCTGCGCCACCTGTCGCAAACGTGGCCATGTCGGCGCTCACAAAGGCACTCAGGAGCTTCACGATCGCGAACGCGCTGCGATGCACCGCACTGTTGAGCACACTATGGTAGTCGCACGTCGGCCAGTGATGCAGGAACCACTCGACGACGCCAGTGTACGTATTCGTGACGATCTTGTACGTCGCGACGTCTAGCACGCGCTTGATGTCGTACGTGCCGCGCGTGTGCATCCACTCGAGCACGTGCGTATGGCCATTGCTCGCAGCAGTCGCGAAGATGTTTTCGTGGTCCACGCCACGGGCGTTCACACTCTGCAGCGCCTTGAGCGCATTCAAGTGGCCGCATTCTGCTGCAACGAGCGCTGCATTGTATACGTGGAACGTGAGGAAGCGCGGGTACGGTCGCGTGGACGGCAGCGACCGATCGAGCGCAAGAGCGAAGAAGCGCTTCAGCAGATGCGCGCTGTCTGTCGCCTTGGCTGCGTCGCTGAGCGAGCGTGTCGCGGACGCGCAGTCGAGGAATGCGCTGACGCTCGCAACGACATGCGGCAGAGCGACAGCGTCTGGGCATGTGCGCAGCACGACGACTGCGCTCGCGAACGGCTCCAAGTCGTGCTTCATGGAGCTGGCGATGCCATCGAGCGTGTCTGTCATCGTG
>JAASFN010000669.1:0-15583 GCA_023333795.1 Globisporangium rhizosaccharum | reverse complement strand
TGATGGAGTTCACGAACAATGCCGACTGCGTCGCGACACCGAATGGCAAGTGCCCGAATGCTAAGTGCCTCGAGACCATGAAAGCGATGGCGCCCAAGTTCCCAGACTGCACGGCAGAGGGCAAGAACATGAAGGACGAGTTCGCAAGATCGATGAAGAAGTGCAGGTTTCCCAATCAAGACCAGCTTGTCAGCCCCAGTGCCAGCACGTCCATGACAGCAGCAAGCGTTGCGCTCGCATCGACTGCCGTTGGCGTTGCGTTGATGATTGTGTGAACCCGAACAAATCCAATACTGTCGCTCTCCTCTTCGAATGGATCGGGGAAGCGGCTCTCTACTTCGTGTGAGCTGCAAGCGTGGAGGAGTCGAGTGCGTCGAGCGCTCAGCAACGCAGCGCAGCCATTCGCCGCGTAGCCGCACAAGTCGAGCATGACACACATGCGACTGTGCAAATAGTACTCGTGCATGCCCAGAGATCACAACGATGTCATGTGGCTCCACCACAATGCACGCGCTTGGTTGCCAGGCGCAGCGGCAACCAGCAGCACAGCAAGCTTGTTCGTGTGCTGACTGATCTCTATGCGCGCGCCATCTGGGGCTCGACCACCCGGTCGCTCGCATCACATGGACACACGAGCAAAGCAATGACATACAAAACGACGCATAGAGCACGCATGACCTGGCCTGATCGCTTGAGAGCCGCTCGTCGCGTACCCATCTCACAACAACGTACGAGTGTGTGGATGACCACGATCGACGAGCGCGAGCCACACGATTCGAGGTGATTCTAATCAGGCGGAGATCCTCTTCTCGCACGCTTGATGCGGGATGCGTGGGTGATCTCATTGAGGAGCGCGCCTCATGCATCCACACTTGACAATGCTCAGCAGCAGCATGCGCGCAGTAGCAGCGAGCGATCCACACGACAGAAGGCAAAGAAGAGAGATAGAGAGCAAAGCCGACGACACACGCACTCGTGACGCTCGTGCAGCATGAAGCGCGGTCGCTCGACTTCGCTCCTACGTAACGCTGGGCTCGCACTGCTTATGCTGCTTGTCGCCGCACTTGTCACGACAGTCGAGAGCACTGCTGCTGCTGCAGCGTGCACTCTCGAAGAGACTGAAGCAGTCGTTGCGCTCATGGGCGTCGTGCTCATGAACCGCAACTGTCTAGGCGTCGCAGACAACAAGTGCCCAGTCGATACAAAGTGCCTCTCGGTGCTCGAGCACATGGTCAGGAAGATCCCGGACTGCACTGCAGCAGCGAACTTTGGCACGAGCCAGCGCGCGCGGCTCCAGAAGCTCCTCGACAAGTGCGGACCAGCGACGCCGGCGCCAACGACGCCCACGACCCCAAAGCCGACGTCTGCGTGGACAGCGACAACAGACGCAACAGCAGCAGCAGCAAAGGCCGCCGCCGCAGCAGCAGCAGCGAGCCAATCCGACCACACGGACAGCAGCTTGTTCATTGACGAGACGAGCACGCGCTCTGTGGCGTCGTCGCCATCGTCTCGGATAGCAGGCACATGCACTGCCGGGATTGCGATCTGTGCAGTCGCAGCGGCCAACTGGTGACAACTGAGGCGCTTGAGAGCGATGAACTTAGTGAGAGAGCGTAGAGAGAAGGATACGATGGCGACCACGCACTCGCAATGGTGAGAACTGTCCACCTGCGCGTGCTGATGCCCACTAGAGCGAGCGGCCGTGAAGGACTGAAGGAAGGAATGAAGACCTGTACATTACGGATCTACACCAGGAGCTATGGCGATGTGGATGAATGGTCAAGTGAGGCGATCGTAGGTCAGTTGCTCTCTCTCAGTCTCTCTACGCGCTCTCGTCCGTCTCTCTCGACTGCTGCGTCCACAGCTTTGCGTACACTACATAGCAACACACACAGACACACTCCTAGCGTTAGCTCCGTTCCTAGTAGCAGGCACTCAATGACAGAGACGACAGACAACGTCGTACCGCCGTGGTGCTCCAAGAGACTCGCGTGCGTCCCAGTCTCAACGACGCGTCCGCGTTCGAGCACGAGGATGTTGTCTGCGTGACGGACTGTCGAGAGCCGATGCGCAATGATGAGTGTCGTTCGGCCAGTGCAGGCGACGCGCAACGCGTCGTGGATGCTGCGCTCCGTGATCGTATCGAGCGACGACGTTGCTTCGTCCAAGACGACGACGCTCGGGTTCTTGAGCACGAGACGCGCGATCGCAATGCGCTGCTTCTCGCCGCCACTGAGCTTCAAGCCGCGCTCGCCGATCTGCGAGTCGAACTGGTGCGGGAGCGAGCAGATGAAGTCGTAGATGTTCGCAGTCTTGCACGCGGCCACGAGCTCGTCGTGTGTCGCGTTTTGCCGCGCATACAGAAGCTAGCAGGCATTGAGAGGCAGAGGAGACACTGTGTTAGAGCAAGCGTCTGTCATGACAGAGAGTAGCGACCAGCAACAGAGGCGCGAGGACGTACGTTGTACCGGATCGAGTCGTTGAACATGACTGTGTCCTGCGGCACGATCCCAATGCTCTGACGCAGCGACCGCTGCTGCACGCGCGCAATGTCCTGGCCGTTGATCGTGATCGCGCCGCTTTGAATATCGTAGAAGCGGAAGAGGAGACGACTGAGCGTCGTCTTGCCCGCGCCAGTCGATCCAACGATCGCGACAGTCTGACCCGTCGGGATGCGGAAGCTCACGTCGTGCAAACCATTCGCACGCGGCTGACCCGGGTACGTGAAGCTCACGTCGTGGAACGCGACGGCACTTGCATGCGGCGCAACCTCAAGCGGGCGCGCGCCTGGGACGTCCTGGATGTCGGGCGATACGCGCAGGAGCTCGACGAGGTTCTCCATGTCGACGAACGACTGGACGATCGTGTTGTAGATGTTCCCGAGCGAGTCGAGCGGCTTAAAGATGTTCGAGACGTACACGGTCACAGCGACAAAGTCGCCGACTGTCATTGTCCCTGCGACGATGTTGCGTCCCGTGACGTAGAGACAGACAAAGAGACACGTCTGCTGAATGAGCTGCTGGAGAATGACAATTGCGTTCAAGAGCCCGCGCGTCGCGAGCTGGGACTGCTGGAAGAGCGCAATGCTCGCCATGTACCGCGTCAGTTCGTACGCTTCCGTGCAAAAGTACTTGACTGTCTCAAAGTTCGTGAGCGAGTCGACGGCCTTGGCGCTTGCGTCGTTGTCGTGCGCGTTCGTCGCTTTCTTGAACCGAAGGCGCACGTGCGTCCCGAGCGCAGTCGTGACGACGTAGAGCACGACGCCCGTGACACAGACGAGCGAGAGCGTCTGCTCATGGAACGCAAACACAAACACAATCGACACTACGACGAGCTCCACGAGCGTCGGAAGGAGCCGGAAGAACAGGACGTTCACAATGTTGTCAGTGCTTTCCGACCCGCGGTCGAGGCACCGCAGGACTTTGCCAGTCTGTTTGCTCAAGTGGTAGTGCATCGAGAGGTTGTGCAAGTGCGCAAAGAGCTACAGCGGAGAGAGGACGAGAAGAGAGGAGTGATGATCAGCATGACTGGCCGAGGTGTCCTGTCAGTGATGGTCTAATGAATGGACGTACAGTGGACGCGACGTCTTGGTACGCGTGCTGCTTGACGGTCATGTAGAGATATGTCTGCACTTGCTTCGCTGCGGCGAAGAGGAAGAGCGTGACTGCGATCGGAGCAGAAGAGTGGAGAGTCCGTGAGTGCGAAGATAGGAGAGTGTAGGTGATGAATAGGCAATGAGGACGCACGGCAGTAGAGCGCGATGGCTGTTGTGGGGAAGACCGTGAGCTGACTCGCGGACAGGACGTTCGTTGCGTCTTTGAGGAAAAGCGGCGCGAGGATGCGCGAGCCACGCGAGCCAAACATGAACACGAACGCAGTGGCGACGCGCAGGCGCTTTACGAGCAATAGGATACGAGAGGCAGAAGTGAGTGAGGACTTTCTACTGGAGAGCAAGCAGCACAGGAGCATCAGTGGACACGTACGAGACCCCACGTCTTGGGCCAAAAGTCTGTGCGCATGAGCAAGAGCACACAGCCCAGTATCGCACCAGCATCGCATGCGCGTAAGTTCACCAACACATTAGCAACGTCGGACGTGATGGTCATGATAGCGAGACGTACAGGGCACAAGCAGGACACGCAGCTCCCAGACTGACACGCCCTGCTCTGGCTGCTGTTGTATAGGGTCTTCGATCGACGCATTGCTGTAGCTCGGCGGCGCTTTGGTCGTGCGCTGTGCAGACAGCAGCGCGCTCTTCTCCGTCGGGGGTGGCGCCATCTTGACGAGATTCCGCAATGAGCCGGGAAGCCAGCCAGGAAGATCGTGTTGTGTGGCGCTTGATAACGCAGTGATACTAGCAAATGTGGAGCACTGTCTAGAGCGACCCACATTATATTGTGGGACTTGGGTTCTACTCATTAAAATCACTATGCCTTACTGTGCGTGTCAAAATATATGCGTTTATGATAGTGAAATAAGCCGAGGATCTCTGAATTTCGGTCGCTCTCGAGGAGCAGATCTTGCGTTGTTGGCTGCACTCGTTCGGAGGACTCTTGTATGTGCCGACCGTCGAATGTTGGCACACCACACTCGCTCGGAGCGCATTTGAACGAGCTAGACATCAATTGTTGATCTCTTGACCCATATTCCCAAAAAACGACGACGCAGCTTCAAACTCGCATCTAGGGTTAAGAATTGAAAACACACACAACCTCATTGTTGCAACGACGACCGAAGAGTCGTCTACTGAGCGACCCAGAGGGCAAATAATCGTTGTCCACCATGAGTATCTTCGTGTGGAGCGTGCCAATGGCGCGCGAAGGCGAAGCAATACGCATTTCCCGTCGTTCTGCACTTGACGCCAAAGATGAGCGATGACAGAGCTCTTCTTGTTTGCTGACCAAAGTCGCATATAAGAAACACGCGGACTTTGCGCTGGAGTGCATTACGTACAGCTCGCTCGATCTGCATAGTGCATAGTGGCAGATAGTCGACGTCAGTGAGTCATAGTAGCAGTCACGGCAGTCATGAGCGAGAGACGAAGTACTTACCAGATCGTGTGTGAATATGTACATCGAGATCCGTAGTGTAGTGGTGGCACTGTCAATGTACGCAATGATGTCGTCGATCTCGTCGCGGTTGAACAGCGAGGACCCAGGGACGCGGCCAAACAGGAGAGCCTTCAAGAATGCCGTACACGCTTCGTCAAAGCGCCGGAGCTCAAGTTGGTGCTGCTGGTCGCTCAGTTGAGCACGCTCGTCTTGAAGCCACTGCTGCTCGGCCTCGAGGAGTCTGCGTTCCTCCGCCAGACGTCGCTGTATCGCCACTTACTGGTCGTCAGTCATGTGGTCCTGGGCTCGGGCAAGCGTCACGCGCACTTCTTCGCGCATGTTCTCAAGGCGAACACGCTCGCTCTCAACAACTTGGCGTGTCGCCTCGACGCGGAGACGTTCGTTCTGTATCTCTCGCTGTTGTTGCTGTCGCGCCTGATCTAGCTCGGCGCGATACTGCTCACGGCTCAGTCGCTCTTGCTCTTGGTCCACGAGCATCGTGGCGCGCTCAGCCTCGATGAAGTCGCCCCATTCTCGCTCTACCTGCCTGCAGTCCTCTTGAAACGACGCGAGCTGCTGCTCGCTGGCCTCGAGCTGCTGTGCTCTTTCGCGTTCGAGCTGACGTCGCGCTTCAGTCAATTGTTCGCGCTCGCGCTCTAACTCGGCCATCTTGGCCTGATGCTCTTGCTCTTGTCGTCCACGTGCACATTCGAGTTCGCTGGCTTGGAGCGCATGATCAGCTCGGGCGGCTTGTTCTTGCACCTCACGCTCGTGCGCGAGCCTGTGGCCAATAGCGGCAACCGCTTTGGCAGTCACCGTAGTAGCGCATCCGGGTTTGTGGCAATTGAGTGCGGTCAGTACGACATCCTCTGCGATGCCGTGCATGAGTAGACAGCTTACTACTGCTGTGATCGCGCTCTGTCGTCGAGGCATGGTGCTCTTTGCTTGCACTTTGCTTCGGCTTGCTTCGGCTTTGCTTCGGCTTGCTTCGGCTTTGCTTCGGCTCGAATGAGCTCATGAGCTCACATGTTGATTGTTTGGTCAAGTCATGGCGGAAGCATGCCAAATTGACTTGGCCTTTGTACAGGTAGCAAGCTTGCAGAGGTTTAATGCGTACATATCCAAGAAAATATTGTTGAATTAGCATACTGAGAACCAAGTGGGTCATAAGAAGCCGTTTTGCCTTGACGTTTGTATACTTAGGAAACAAACGCGGACTTAGGGGCAGATTGCCGATTCACCATCGCTAGCCTCACCACTATAAATTTATACCCTTTCGAATCCGTTGGATCTGTTTTGAAGGGGTAGCCTGTCCTGTTACTTCATATCGCCAGAGAAGCCGACGGCTGCCAGAGAAATCGAAGCGCCAGTGTAGTCGCGGGTTGCGGGAAGGAAACCGGCCGCATACAAACACTCATACACTTGCGCCGCGCGCGGTTCCGCGGTGTAGCAGTGGCAGCGGAGGTGCCCGCAAGCGCAAGAGCGAAAGTGGCGCCCGCGGACGAATGCCGACAGGCTCAGGCGCGCACCATGGACGACGACGACATACCCGCCGCAGCGCAGGCAGTAGCCGCCGCCCACAGAACACACGAGCCAAAGCCAACGCATCGAGAGACTACTAGTGCGCGCATTGGCGCTGCGACGACACGGCTCGCTGCACGAACGCCGCTGCCGCAGGACGAGCAACAGCTACCACTACAGGACACCATCGCCACCAGCACCAACCCCGCAGACAATAGCAGCAGCTACAGCACACTCGCGAGTGCGATCGATCGAAAGACCCACGCGCTCCATCACCACCACCACGCGCCACATAAAGCACCACACGCAAAGAAACACAAGTCCAAGAAGCGGCGGAGCACCGAGCGCCGGACCGAACAGGTCGCGTCGCTGTCGTACGTCACGCCAGCATCGTCCTCCTCCTCGACGCCTCCGACGACTGTCGCTCCTGGCACGACTGTCGCAGCTGTGACTGTGCGACCGACCGTGCCGACGAGTATGAGCAGCATCAGTCGGTTCATGACAACGCCCGCAGCGCCGTCGTCGACGCTCTCGTCATTCGCATCGTCTCACGCGAGCAGTCAGCCAGTGAGCACTGGCGGCGAAGACAGCAGCAGCAGTGACTTTGCAGATAGCAGCGGCAGTGGCAGTGAGCACCGACCGCGGTGGTGGAAGCGCGTTGTGTCAATGCGCACAGCGAAGCGGCCGCGGCGCGACCACCAGCAGATGCTGATTGACCAAGAGCTGTACGTCCGGAGCATCCTCGAGTCGTACTCGTCGTCGCTGTCGTCGAACCGCATGTCGTCGTCTGCGCGGTTCACGGACGCTGCACTGAATGGGCTCATGGGCGGCGAGCCGTCGCCTCGTGTCACTACCCAGCGCGACCGCAGCGGCTCCGCCGATGAGCTCACGACCGAAGAGGCGATGTACCTCGCGCAGCTCGAGACGCCGACGCAGTTTGACTTGACCGAAGACGAGCTCCGGCAGCTGCAGAACCAGCGCACGATTGGCGTCGGCGACGACGAAGACATTCACGACAGCGACGCACGCACGCGACGGCGGATACAGCGGCAATTGGCAAAAGACGCACTCCGCGCAAAGCAGTTCGAGAAGAACGCCCATCTTGCTCGCACGCGCAAGAAGCTCTGTCTCTTCCTCCTCTGCATCGGCGCGACGCTCTCGGGCTTCATCGTCGCAGCGATCTTGATTGCAAACGTTGGGATCCACGCACAGTCAGCAGCAGCAGCGGCGGCAGCAGCAAACAGTACGAGCAACAGCAACAGTACAACTGGTCCAACGCCAGTGCCAACGACTGCGACGCCAGTGCCAGTGACGACGCTCGCACGTGACAATCCGCTGTACGAGTCGCTGAATGGGACGCTCCCGCCTCGCACCGCGCGCTCTGGGATCAACCTCGTGAAGAACTCAACGTCGTCGTCCATGGATAGCAGCAGCAGTGGCAGCAGTGGCCATCACGAAGCAGAGCACCTCACACAAGCAACGAGCAGTGCAGCGCGGCGGCTGTACACGTACGTGCACTGCGTGCTCATGTCGCTCTCGCTCTGGATGTCGCTCGTCGTGATCGGCATGCACATGACGTTCCGGTCGTTCCGGACGTACTCGCTCCCGCTCGTGCTCGAGCTGAGCTTTGTCCAGTGCGGCTACTGGATCACGTCGCTCCTGCGCGTGCAGTTTGTGAACGCGCGCGTGAACGACCTCACGTACCTCTTCTTCTGCATGGCCGAGAGCCTGTTCAACTTTGGGCAGATCTCGTTCACGTGCGCGCTGGCGTTCAACATGTACCGCTCCGTCGTGTCGTACGCCGACGTGCTGTTGGACTCGCACAGTGCCAAGCAGCGGTATAGGACGTACACACTGAACGTCATGCTCCTGTCGCTCCTTGGCTCGATCACGCTCTCGCTCGTCGGGTACCGCAAGAAAGACGACGCACTTGCACCGGGCGACAGTTTCCAGCCGTGCCTTTACCCAACGTGTCGGCTCATCCTCTACGTCTACTACCCGCTCCTCGCGTTTGGCTTCAACTTTATCTTTTACTGCCGCTTCAAGCGCACGATCGGCGAGTCATACCCAATGTCGGCGACTGGACGACTGAACAAGATCGCGCGGTCGTACCTCGTGCTGTTCTTCATCTGCTGGGGCAGTCTGATCACGCTCACGTGTGTCCAGTCGCCCGACACGTCGCCGCAGGACGTGGACGACGACATGCAGCTGCTGTTCTTCATTCTCCAGTCGATCTTTGACGTCTTGGGCGTTGGAACTGCTGTAATCACGCTCACAAACTTCCATCGATGCCGCAAAGCGTTTGACTTTGGGCTCTCGCTCAAGACGATTGACCCGAACAGCATTGAGTTTGAAGATCCAGTCAACATCTTGGGCGAAGGCACGTTCGCGCTCGTGCTCAAGGCCAAGTGGCACCAAGGCGTCCTAGACAACTCGATCGCACGGACAGTCGACGTGGCTGTGAAGACGTTCAAGCACACGCAGTTTGAGTGCCTCGACCAGATGAAAGAAGAGGCGTACTTGTCGTCCAAGCTCATGCATCCGTGCGTGATGATGACGTACGGCTGCTACACAAACGGCAGCAATCTGTACATTGTGTACGAGTTCTTGGGCGGCGGGACGCTCCAAGACGTCTTGGATGCCAACACACGGCTGCCGTACGAGACCGTGCTGCGGTACGCGCACATGATCGCCATGGGCATGCGCTTTCTCCACGGACTCCCAGTCCCAATCATCCACCGGTGCGTCCTTGTGTGCGATAGACAGACCGACAGAGTCGCTTGCTTAACACTGTCGAGACTGACTGCGATCGCTAACGCTGGTACTCGATGGCTCTGTCGATCAACAGCGACCTCAAGCCGCTCAACTGCATCTTTGACTCGGACCAAGAGATGCTCAAGGTCGCGGACTTTGGCGAGTCGCGGCTCTTTCGGAAGAAAGAACTTGTGAAGCACCAGCGCCCCGACTTCTTCCCATCTGCAGACTTGACGCTCCAGATGACGACGAACATTGGCAGCGCCTGCTGGGCGGTACGTCCTCGTCTTGTCCTCTTGTCGTCTGAGCTGATCGAGGACTCCTGAGTCCTCCACCTTCTTTCATGCCCTCACATTTGTTATGTGATGTGCCTTTGACGCCCATGCAGGCACCAGAGGTCCTGCAGGACGAAGCGACGTCCGAGTACTCGGTCAAAGTCGACGTCTACAGCTTTGGGATCATGTGCTGGCAGCTCTACACGTGCAAAGTGCCGTACGTCGACATCCCTGGGAGCGTCCTCGCACTCGCTGAAGCGGTGCTCAGTGGCCATCGCCCAGAGATCCCCGACGACTGTCCGACGCTGTTTGCAAAGATCATGCGCCGGTGCTGGCACGAGAGCGCACCGCGGCGACCATCGTTTGAAGACATTGTCCAGTTGCTCGAGATGGAGCTCACGGATGAGCGGCGGCGGCAGTCGATGATGAGCTACGCGATGCCGCCTCCAAGCAGCAGCAGTGGGTACTTGCGCCGCACAGCTTCGACAACAACCGCATCGTCCACTGCGTCCTGAGTCGGAGCGGCTCAGATAGGATCAGACAGACTCAGACAGAATCAGAAAATAGGACACACCGCTTATCTATTGACTCTCCTCGTCATGAGACGGATTTGCCGAGGTTCGCTTGACGGACTGAGGTTGATCAAGTCATGAGAGTAAGCTGTATGTCTCCATGCGCTTTCGTGTGCTGGTCCTGTTCTAGTTTGGTTCGGCGCAATGCGCGTTGCATGTGCTCATGCACACCATTGCGGCCGCGACAGCTGTCGATGCGAGTGCAACACTTGCTGCTGTCATGGACGTGCTGGCACTGGCGCTGCTCGATTCGCACTTCGTCAGTGTCTTTGCGAACTCGTCCTTCATGTTCTTGCCTTCTGTCGTGCAGTCAGGGAACTTGATCGCCATAGCTTTCATGGACTCGAGGCACTTGGCATTGCTACACTGGTCATTCGGTGTCGCAGCGCAGTTGGCGTCATCCGCGAGCTCCATCATGATGTGGAGCGACTGCGAGACTTGATCTGTCGTGCACGTGGCGACAGCGGCAGCGCGGTCGACAGAGGTGAGTGCCAGCGTAGCGAGAGCAAGCACTGAGACGATCTTCATCTTGACGAGGTTGGCGGAGGAAGGGAAGAGAGGGCGATGATCTTGGGCAGCAGATTGAGGAATGAGCGTTGCTCGTGTGTAAGTTGTGTGTGCCAATGGCTCTTATCGACACTGGATACAGTCTCGAATGGCATTAGGACATCTGCGCGGCGTGACGGTCGACGCAGCGAGGCCCAAGTGCTGGTTTGAGCAAAGCAGGAGGACGACCAGTCTGGCTTGAATCAGTTTGATATGGACTGTGCACCCACTTTGAGATCACGCAGCACTCACTCGCTGTGTGGACGACTCTGGCTGAAATCTACAGCGTGAGATCTCAATGGCGGAGTGGAGGAGCTGACGAAAGGGTGAGATAGCTCGCCAGCGTGACCTCTTGTCCTCGTCAATAGACGCACCAACCGTTTTGCCCAAACGGCGAGAGAGTGATGGTCTCATACTTTCCTTTCGAGTCAGTGGCATTGACTGACTGCTCGCCTGCTCTGAGCGACTCGCCATTGTTTGTTTTGCTTTCATTTGCACACACGAACAACGACAAGCGCATCAGCCGCTGCAGCTACTGCTACTACGCCGCACTCCATGACGCCATCCAGCGCATCGTCGCGAGCGCCACTCACGGCTCCTGCTGTTGTCTGCCGCACACGCGACGGACTCGAGGCGCTCGCTCCGATCATCAGCGCCTTCCTCGACCCCACGCCATACTGGACAATCGAGCGTGCGACTGCACATGGTGATGCACAACTGCTGCAGCGTGTGATCGACAACCATCGCCGCAGCGGCTCACTCCGCATCACAGACCCACACTACATCGCACACGTCGTGCGCAAAGCATTCGTGCTCGCAGTGCGCCACGACAACGACGTCGAGCTGCTCGAATGTCTGTTACAAGCTGCACCAGCGCTGCACACACGCGTGTCGGCTTCACGTGGTGCAGAAGAAGCAGCGACGCTCGGCAAAGTGCACGTGCTGCAGTGGTTCAAGGACCATTGCAGGAACGTCGTGTGGACGAACGTACCGAACTGCGCTGCACATATAGGTCATGTCCACGTCCTCGAGTGGCTGAAGCGCAATGCACCAGAGTACGAAGAAGTCTTGTTTGAAAGAGCGATCGAGAGTGCTCTACCCGCTGGACAGCTTGCTGTGCTCCAGTGGCTCTACGACGAAGACAAAGCGCAAGCGAGCTCACACATGCTGCCGCTCACAGACTTGCTGTTCGAGATAGCGATCTCTCATGGCCACTTGTCGATCGTCCAGTTCCTGCGCCAACACGGATATGAGTCGATGCAGGGTCCGGAGTCTACATTCGCGATGCAAGTGCCCATCGACTTACCGATCGTCCAGTGGCTCGCTGCGAACGGCTACAAGCCATTCTGTAAACATGCGCTCGGTCTTGCAGCCGGCGCTGGCGACATCGACGTCGTGCAGTGGCTGCTCACGAACGAGCCAGAGTTACAAGAGCATCTCGTGGACGACGGCATCAAGCTTGCAGCTGCGAGTGGGCATCTCGAGATTGTTCAGCTGCTGCATGACAAGTGCGCTGCTGCTCATGTCTACAGCGACATGGCCACGAGTGCGGCTCGCAACGGCCATTTTGCCCTCGTGCAGTGGATCGTGGAGAACATGCGCGCACGCGCATATCCGCATGATGTTCCGTTCCTCGAGAGCGACCCTGTTGAAGCTGCAGCGGCGAGCGGTCATCTTGAGATCGCAGCGTGGATCCACGCGCACCGAGCGTACCCAGAGTTTGCAATGTACTACTTGGAACCAGTCGCAGCGAGCGGCAACCTCCGCAGTCTCGAGTGGATCGCAGCTCTTTCGACGACGCGTCGCACGATCAACGCTGCGCGTGCCGCAGTTGCAGCTGGCCACTTGCACGTCGTCCAGTGGCTCTACGAGCATTATGGCCACGAAGACAACGGCGTCTGGTGGAGTGCAATGGACGTTGCTGCAGAGCACGGACATTTGCACATCGTCCAGTGGCTGCAAGACGTGGGAAGAGACCACTGCACGACAAAGGCAATGGACAATGCCGCACAGCATGGGCACCTCGATGTTGTCCAGTGGCTCCATGAACATCGAACTGAAGGCTGCACGACGCAAGCGATGGATAGTGCTGCTGCAAACGGCGACTTTGAGACGCTGTTGTTCCTCCAAACACACCGAAGCGAAGGCTGCAGCACTCGAGCCGTGTTCGGTGCGCTCGAGCAGCTCCAAGTGGACATTGTCTGGTGGCTCTGCGACCACTTCCCAGACAGTATGCCGCCAACCTACAACACGATTCCGTTCCAGCTCTGGGACGCATCGTTCATCGCTCAGCTCCGCAGTGGCGAAGCGATCTGGTAAGAGCACTCGAGGACACTCAGTCCTTCATAACTATGACATAATTTCGTATTCCGAGTAAAGATATTTGAATTATTATTGTTCTAGCCAACATTGCATCGCCTCAAGCATCACGTCACAAAGCCAAAGAAGCAGTCGCAAGCACGCACGCGAGCAGTATGAGCGCTGCTTGCGACGCGTTCCCGCCGCTCACAGCTGCGCGCATTGTGTGCCATGCGTGCCTTGGCATCGACACGCTCACTCCAGTCGTGAGCAGCTTTCTCGATCCGACGCTGCGCTTCAACTTGGAGCGCGCAGCAGCCCTTGGCGATCTGCGCCTTGTCCAGCGCGTCATTGCTGACCACAGCCGCAGTGGCTCGCAGCGCTTCACGCACCCGTACTTTGTCATGCACGGCTTTTACAAAGTGCTTGTGCTCGCAACGCGTCACGACAGTGACGTGCAGCTGCTCGAGTGCTTGCTCACGTTCGCGTCGACTGTCGTCGCGACCTGCCGGCGGTCCGTCGCAGCGCACGGTGTCGTGACGCACGCGATCGCAGAAGCAGTGACCCGCGCATTGGAAGAAGCTGTAGTACTCGGCAAGTTTGACGTCATGCAATGGCTCGTCACGATCAACAGCGACATCATCTGGGACGCTGGGATCGCCGAGAAGTCGGCCAAGTCTGGGCGATTGGACGTCTTGCAGTGGCTCAAGCGTCACTGTCCGCGCATTGTCTGGACGCAGCAAGCAGCGAGCATGGCCGCTGCAGCCGGGCACCTCCATGTGCTTCAGTGGCTCGAGCGCGAGTGCCGCGAAGCGAGAGACGACCGCGAGTTCTTCTACTACGCACTGCCAGCCGCTGCTGGCGTTGGCGACCTTGCGACTGTCCAGTGGGTTCACGAGACCATCACTCCTGACGTCCGACGTGGCTACTCGGAGACCGAAGCCTTACAGCGTGCGATCGCACATGGTCACGTTGCGATTGCGACGTTCTGCATCGAGCACGACTACCACTTGGCGCCGCGTCCGTTCCTCCAGACTATGAAAGCGCCATTGCCGTTCTCGTTTGTCCAGTTTGTCGTCGCAGAGTGCGCGTTCAATGGCATGGAACTCGCGCTGTTTGTCCGAGCGAGTCAAGACGGACACGTCGACACGGTCGCGTGGCTGCTCGAGACGCACCGGGGCGCACTCGAAGGAACGGCGGAGCGCGCAGTGGAAGTCGCTGCGGAGTTTGGTCACCTTGCTGTCGTACAGCTGCTGTATCAGCAGTGCGCACCTGCGGACTTGACGACGTCACTCACGAATGCAGCGCGTAGTGGTCACTTGAGCGTCGTGCAGTGGCTCGTGCAGACCATGCGCGCAGAGGCGACTGCGCTTGCGCAATGCCAAGCGCCTGAAGAGACTGCAGTCAGCTATGCTGCAGCGCACGGACATATTGACGTAGCAGCGTGGCTCCATGCGCAGCGAGCAAACGATGACGTCCTGCCACAATACGATGTGACGAGAGCCGCAGCGACTGGGCAGCTCGACGGCGTTCAGTGGCTCATGACGCACTCGCGACCGAGTAGTCCGCGTCACGTGGCAGCAGCACTGACTGACCGCTTGACCACTCCAATAGCGCTTGGCGAGCGCACTGACGATACACTGACGGCAATGGACATTGCCGCTGAGCACGGCCATCTGCCGGTCGTCCAGTGGCTCCACGCTCACGCCACAGACGGCTGCACGACAAAGGCAATGGACTTGGCGGCTATGAACAACCACTTGGCCGTTGTTCAGTGGCTCCATGCGAACCGCACAGAAGGCTGTACGACAGCTGCGATGGACGCCGTTGCGTCGCTCGCAATGGTCCAGTGGCTCCATGAGCACCGGACTGAAGGCTGCACGACACTGGCAATGGACACTGCGGCTGGCAATGGCGACTTTGAGACGCTGCTGTTCCTCCATACGCACCGCAGCGAAGGCTGCACAGTCAACGCACTGCTGCCTGCAATCGAGAACGACGAGTCGGAGATCATCTGCTGGCTCATTGAGACGTACAGGGACGTGATGAAGCCGGAAGCGATGCGGTCGTTCGGTGAGTGGAACTTGGAGTTCCTCACGCGCTTGCTCTCTGGGCAGTCGACTCTGTGGTGATGACAATCGTCGGCGGCAAGGCGACCGCAACAGAGCAGACACTCAGGTACTAGGAAGCGGCAGGGAACGAGACGTCGTAGACGAGAACACAAGTGACTGGCATTCATCACGGATCATACGAGGTACTAAGCGCTACACGACGTTTCACTAGACCTGGTCGTGAGCTGGATGCGCTGTCTACAGGTAGGCGATAGTGACTGCGACCGCAGTCGATGCGAGTGCAACGCCTGCTGAGACCATGGACGTCTGAGCGCTGGCGCTGCTTGAGGTGCACTGCTTGAGCGACTTGGCGTACTCGTCCTTCATGTTCTTGCCCTCTGCCGTGCAGTCTGGGAACTTGGGCGCCATCGCTTTCATGGTCTCGAGGCACTTAGCATTCGGGCACTTGCCATTCGGTGTCGCGACGCAGTCGGCATTGTTCGTGAACTCCATCA
>JAASFN010000668.1:0-15584 GCA_023333795.1 Globisporangium rhizosaccharum | reverse complement strand
TCAAATGAACAGTTACAATTTGGAGCACTCAAACTTAGTGTCTTGTTTTGCTTCCGTCGTTACGACTGGAATCCTTGCGGAAGGTGTTCACACACGCTTCCTCACAACTGTGCTGCGTAACTCGGACACGTCCGGTTACAGTTGTCGTGTCCAAAGTGAAAGCGGCTTGTATGCTCAGCTGGTTTGTTGGATGAATTTATTTTTTCAATTGCTTCAGCATTTTTGTAACCTTTTTTGGTTACCTTTTTGGAATTAGTAAATTACAAATGTGATACGGCTCAGCCTCAAAAACGAATGTTTCCAAACTTGTTAATTTACTTACATAAATAATTCGCGAAATGAGCATGTTTTGGCTATTTTTCCTTCGCTATCGGATGTTGCTGATGATCGAATTTGGGATTCGGATAAACGAAGTTATTTTTGCTTAAAAAGCTTGCCATGCTTCAAACAGCGATTTCGAGCCAAATGTGCTGGCTACGGTTCTGAGCAAAATAGATTCGCTTATCCGGATGTTTGAGGTTATCGCGTTTTGAGCGAACGAACGCTGGATCTCTCACGCGAGCAGTGCGAGGTGCTGCTGCTGGCAGCAACGACAGCAACGACGACGCTGTCGATGACGTCGGTCAGCTCGCTGCTGATGGTGCTAGCGCCACGAATCGCAGTGTTTGCTCCTCTACGCTTTTGCGCCCTTGTTCGCTCGCACTCTCATGATCATGATCAATGCTCTCGAATGCGAACGACGTCAGCGCTTGCAAGTTAACGTGTGATCCAACTAGACTAGACTGACGAGCTGAGCAGCAGAATCAGTAGCGCACAAAGCCCAACGATGTCGCTTGAGCATGTCAGCAAGCATATCTCTATATGTATGTGTATCATCACCGTTGCCATCCATCACACTGTCGATCTGCTTGAGCTGTGTTCATCCACTCGTGCGTCATGGCGTGACGTATCGTGGTGGCACTGGTACAATCGTCACGCATCCACACTAGCAACAGCAGAACAGCAGTCGTATCGTAGCAGCTAGATGAACACACCAGTCCATCCATCCATCCATTTATCCATTGCTGCTTGCTCGACACGCTGCTCACTCCACTTACGCACACAAGCGCAAGACAGTAGCAATTGCAAGGACAAGGACAAGAGCGAACGACCTCCTATATGTCTTGTACCCACCATCATCGTCATCATTCCACAACCACGACCACTTGTCCGTCTGTCTGTCATCCAATGTGTATCGGCCTCTGCCTATGTGTGTGTCTGTCTAGTAGTAGTTGCTCCGGATGTACTGCTCGGACGTGCGGCGGTTGCGCGCGACTTCGTTCGCGAGCAGGTGGTTCGCGTACAGCGCCTGCAGCGCCTTCATGCGCTTCGTGCTGAGGTACAGCGGTCGACCGCGGCGGATGTTGATGTCCTCTTCGCCAAACATGTCGAGGTACGGCGACCCAAAGTACGAGCTCCGCGGGCCAAACACGAGGAGCACAGACGACGACCGAATGAGAAAGAACAGCCCCACGCCGCGGCCGCACGTGATCGCGTGGTACGTGCACGCGCCCATGCTGTCGCTACGGCGGCGACAGCACTCGGACCCGGCGCACAGCACTTCGCCACATGCGAGACACAGCGCTGGGTTCTCCACCATGCGCCACGTCTGCTTGCACTTGCTCTTCCCGAGCACTTCGCAGTGCAGGTCCGTGTACAGCGCGGCGAGGCGCGTGAGCCGGATCGTTGCGACGTACAGCCGCATCACGCCGTTCGCGTCCGGTGTGCGGCGGAACGGCAGCGCAGGCATGCGGTCCAAGTTGCTCTGCACGACGTGGCGCAGCGAGACAGCGCCAGTTGCTACGTCGTTGTCTCCATCTCCTGTTACGACAGCAGCAGCAGAGGCGTCAGCGCCGGTCACGCGGTCGAGCGCTTCGAGGAGCGCGTCGACGTGGCCCGTCTGTTCGTACGTGCGCTGCACGTCGGTCGGGATCGCCGCAAAGCGCGTGTGCTGGAGCTGCGTCGCTGCGGCGTCGAGGTACGCGAGCAGCGCCGCGTCTTGCAGCACGTGGTCGATCGTCGGGACGCCGAGCTGCTGCGAGAGGTCGTAGAAGTTCGTGCTCAGCCGCAGCGAGCTCACAAAGTTGGCGCACCACGACGCGTCCGGGTCGTGCTCGCCGCGGAAGAACGCGCGGCAGAGCAGCGTCACTTGCCGCATGAACACTGCGCACGCCGACTTGAACAAGTACAGCAGCTGGTACCCGCGCAGACGCGTGTGCGGACGCACAACAGACGGCTGCGCCGTCGCATCAGCCATCACTGTCGATGGCGCCGCGCGCTCGTTCACGACCAGGTCGACGCCTGCGAGCGCGCTCCAGCGGTCCATCAAGTGCTCCAGCGCGCGCTGCATCGCCACGTCCTCCTCGGTCGTGCGGCCGCCGCTCGCCATCGCCGCATCGTCTTGGTCATGCGCTGCATCAGTCGCACGAGTCGCCACAGATGCCGCCGCAGAGCCGCTGCAGACGCCATCGAGGTGCGCGTCCTCGTCGTTCGGCTCTTCGGCCGGCACGCGCGCGAGCTGCACGAGCACTTGCGCCATGTGCAGCACGCAGAACGACCGGAGCGTGCGCAGGATCTCGGCCTTTGTGTGCACCATGCTGCTGCACACTGCGACGCTCAAGTACAGCAAATCCTGTCCGAGGATCGGCTGGCCGAGCTCGAGCGGCGGACCACCCACGAGCGCGTTCTCCCAGTCATCCGGTGACAGCTGCAGGCGCAAGTTCGACTGGATCGGCGCCACGAGCGCGTGGTAGAACTCGTGCTTGCGGTTCGCGCAAAGCACGTGCACGCGCCGGAGCGCGCGGAGCAGCACGTTCAGCTTGCTGTCTTCCTTTGGCGAGAACGGGTCCAACTGGCTGTCGAGCGACTCGGGCAGCGACACGGCCAGTCGCGTCTTCATGCACGGCACCGGCGCGTTCAAGAGCGACGTGATCGTGAGCGACGAGAACGCGTTCGTCGGCGCTCTGGGCGGACCGTTCGGTCCATTCGCACTCGCAGACGCAGCACTCGCTTCGAGCGAGTAGATCGCCGACGAGATGCCGCTGAGCTGCACGCTCGTGATCGTCGACGCCACGGCTGACCAGATCACGTGCGCGAGCTGCGGACCCGTATTGAGGAAGCCGCTCGTGAGCGCACTCATGGCCGCCGCGGCATTTGGCACGTCTGGCTGGAACCGCAGTAGCGTCTCGAGGAACGAGATCGCAAACTGCTTCATCGCGCGCACATCTTCGCGCGGCCGCGTGCGTCCAGTCTCGTCATCGCTGTCGCTGCACTCATCGTCGTCGTCGTCGTCGTCGCTACAGTCTTCGTCGTCGTCCTCCATCTCGATCGCCTCCAAGCGCGCCGGCAGCTCGTCCGAGAGCCACCGCAAGATGCTCGCAGTGTCCTGCTTCGACTGGAACACGCGCTCGAGCGACGCGCGGTCGCGCTCACGGTCGTCGAGCGTCAGTTCGCCACTCAGCGGCACGTACGGCACGACCATGGAGCTCAGCGCCTGGCAGAGCGGACAGAGGAACTCGCCAAAGTGCGCATCGAACGCCACGTTCGACTGGCTGTGCTCCAAGTTGAACCGCGACTGCGCCTTGACCGAGTCAAAGTAGTTCCGCCAGCAGTGCAAGTGCACGGCGTGGCCGCAGAGCGAGAGGTAGATCTGCGGTGGGAACGCCGGCTCTTTCGCTGCTGCATCGCCACTGCCATCTGCGCTCTCGTCAGACTGCGCAAGCGCATGCGCTGTCACATTGCTCATCTGCGAGTGCCCAATGTACATGATCGGGTCGTCCTTCTTCTTCTGCGAGCAGATGATGCAGTCTGGAACTGGCGGCGGACGGTACACGATTGTCGACCCGGCGCTGCTGTCGTGCTGCCCACAGCCGTCGCTCACAGCGTCGCCACTGCCGCCATGCGCAGCCATATCGTCGTCATCGTCGTCGTCTTCTTGCATGTCGGCAAAGATGCTCGACTGCGCAAACGCCTTCTGCCGCGCCATCATCGCTTCGATCGCGCGCTTCTGGTGGAGCTTCTTGAGCTCGGCTTTGGACAAACCGCTGTCGTCGACGCTCTCGTCCGGCTTCTTGGTCTTGGAGAAGAAGATCGGCGCAACGAACGCATCGATCGTCCGGTCCATCGCAGCGAGCTCTTTGAGGATCCAGTAGATCGCGGAGATCGTCGACTTGGACGTGTCAAAGTCGTTCTTCACTTGGTCGCGCGCAAACGTCGCCAAGAGCGAGACGACGCTCAGGTCCTGGACTTCCGCGATGTCGCCCTGGTCGCTACTGCAGATAGCGACAGCCACAGTCAACCACAGCCATGTTAGGACGTCACAGGTTCACCTTCCATCCGCAGATCTATACAATCAGACGTACTCGCTGCTCATCTGGACGTCGCTCTCGCTCTCACGCGCAGCTTGGCGCCGCACGCGCTTCTTGCCGCGCCAGTCGTCGTCTTCTTCAAACGTGTCGGCGCCACTGCGAAAGAGCGCGAGCACTTTGCGCTTCTTGCTGTCCGAGAGGAGCGCGTCACTTGCGCGCACGCGCTGACTGCTGTGCTTGAGTACGAGCACCATGACGTTCACGAGATGGAGCACGCGGAGCACGACGGTCAAGTTCGTGCGCTTACGCGCTGCGTTGCTCTCGAGCGTCGCGTCTTCGAGCAAGAGGCGCAAGATGCCGATGAACCCTTTCTCCAAGACCATGAACCGGATCGACGACAGACTCGCGTGACCAGGTGGGAGCTGCTCGACCATCGGGATCGGCGCGTCTTCGACCTTCCACGTCTTGAACAGCGCCTCCTGGCGCGCAAACTGCGCTTTCTCGTGCCCCGAGCGGCTCAAGTGGTAGAAGCCTGGGTCGTACTCGCTAAAGAACTCTTTCTTGAGCACGTACTTGTTCGGCTCCATGACGCCGCCGCCGTCGTTTGCGCCGTCGCCGCCTGGTAAGAACGGCGACATGAGCGACGACCGCTTCACTTGCACGTCTGCGACTTCGTCGAGGATGCGCTCGACGCGCGCCAAGTGCTGTTTCTTGTGCTGCGACGCGACGCCGCCAAAGACGGTCGAGACCATGAACGACGTCTGGTCCAAGAGCTCGGACAAGCGGCACGGATGCTGCGTCAAGCGGTGGATGATCTCGCGCCGGAGCACAATGTCGTGCTCTTGCATCGCATCGAGCGGTGGCGGGAGCTCCGTGACGATCCAAATGAGCTGCAGCAGCGCGGCTTCGAGCACCGTCACGAGCTTGTCGTCGTCGCCGCCAGTGGGGAAGTCGCGCGAGAGACTGCTGCGGCTGTTCTTGAGACTAATGAGCCACTCCGAGAGCCCAAAGCGGTCAAAGTAGATCGTAAAGAACTTGCGAAAGCCGACGATGCCAGTGCTGATCTGGAGCAAGAACAGGTCCAAGTCACGCAGCTCGCTGCACCACGGCGGACTCATGTAGTTCACCATCTGCCGGTGCATCGACTGGCCATTGCGGATCCACAAGCCACTGTGGATCTGCGCACAGAGCACGAGCGTCCGGAGCGGGTACTCCATCAAGCCGTAGATCAAGAGCTCGCGCTTGTGCTCAAAGTTTGTTGCTTCGTGGTCCATCGCGTCGTCTGCTGCGCTATAGAAGCGCAAGATCGAGTCTTCGACAAACGCTTTCCACGTCGTGAGCCACGACGGCGACGACGACGGCGCTGTCACGCTCGAGCCGGGTCCGTAGTACAGACTCTCGAGCAAGAAGCTCGCAAGCAAGCTATGGAGTGGGTAGTGGAACGACACGGGCTGGCTCGCAACGTCAAACTTCACAATCTGCTCCTGTCGCGCACCCATGAGGTATCCAAACGGCGGCGTGTGGAGCTGGAGGACAGCGCCAGCGATGCCAGACATGTCGAGCTGCTCCCAGAAGCAGTCGAGGACGTTGTGGATCATCGCTTGCTTGCTCGCGTCTGTGCCGTCAGTGTTCCGCAGTCCTTTCACGAGCTGTGAGAGCAACTTTGTGATCGTCGAGTGGAACGAGAACGCAGTGAACCACAGCTCGGTCTCAAACGTCACGTGCGCATGGCCGTCTTGGATGCGCACTTGCGGGTCGAGGCCCTGGACCTGCCGCAGCGCGTCAAACCACTTGCGCAAGAGGTCTTTCGTCAAGAGGATCTCGCTCGCGACGCTCGGGATGTTGAACACGTAGCCAATGTTGTCGGTCGTGAATGTGTAGCGCCGAAACTTGAGCAGCGAGTGGTCACAGTCGAGCGTGCGCGAGTGGCGCGCAACGGCAGGTGGCACGAACCGCGCACTCGCTGCGACCACAGCCGAGAGCTTGCTCGACTTGGCGAGCTCGAGCGCAACGTTGAACGTATCCAAGAGCATGTCCAAGACGCCGTTGTTCGCCAAGTGGGTCACAATCGACGGCGTCGTGAAGATCTGGACGCCGTACTGGAAGAGCGACTCGTCGCGCGTGCCAATGCCGCAAAAGTACTTGGACATCATGCGGTTGTACACTTTCGCAAACACGACCGAGAACTTGAGCTTCGGGTCCTTGTCGCCCTGGAGCTTCAGGTACAGCTCGTACAGCTCCAGGACGCTCTCTTTCCGGAAGTACGGGTCCGAGAGGAACAGGACCTGGAGCGGCTCTTTTGGTGCTGACATCGGGTTTGACGTGTCAAAGAGCTTGCCGTAGAACATGCTCAAGAGCGGCTTCGAGAGCGAGCCGATCTGCTTGATCCAGCGAATGACGTGAAGCAGCACGCTCTCGTCGTGCATGTGCTGGTCTTCCACGACGCACACGTGCCAGCCCTCGGTCTTGAACTCCTGCATGAGCGTGAGCGCGTCGCGCAGCGTGACGTTCGCTGCGACGATCTCGTACCCGTTCGAGTCGACGCTCCGCACGAGCTCGCGCGGGTCTGGGATGCGCTTCTCCGTGAGCGACAGCACGAGCTCTTCGTCCGAGTGCACGTCGTCGTTGCACATGCGCACGTGGAAGAGTGGGAGGTCGACTGGATTGCTGCCCGTGCCGTGGAGCTGCACCGCGTACGCGTGCTGGAGCTCGCGGCCATGCGCATCGACGCGCTCGCAGTCAAACGTGTCCATCGACTTCTTCGCCATCTCGACCATGAACAGCACGATCTGCTCAAAGAGCGCATCTGCGAGACTCAGGAGCTCCTGCGGCAGCCCTGGCTGCTCGTCGCACACTTCGCCAGGCGTTGCGTCGCCGTCGGTCTCTGCGCGGTCGCCGTGGTAGATGCAGAAGCCGTCGGGGTCCCACGCTTCGCTGTCACCGCAGTCGCAGCAGCCGCCAGGGAACGTCCGGTGGAAGAAGATGTCGTGGCCTTCGTGGTTCCCATTACGGTAGCACTGGAGACAGAGCACGCACGTCTCGTCGAGCTGGCACGTCTTGCAGTTAAACGCAATGTCGTTGCGCTGGAAGACGTAGCCGCAGAGCCCGTGCGACGACGTCTTTGGCTCAAACTGCTGGAAGAACGCCTCGCGCGGCACAACAGTCTTGTACCGGTTCGCAAGCTCGCGCTCGCTCTTGCTCACTGCTGCGCGCGCGAGGTGTGGGTGGCTATTGTGATTGTGCCCGTTCGCGTGCTGCTGCTGCTGCAAGTGCTGCGGATCGAGCGGCGGCGACGCAGGCGAGAGCGATGGGGACGGATACGGTGACGGCGACTGTGGCGTGAGGTGGCTCTGGTCGGGTGTCGTGTCGCCGCTGAGCAGCGACTCGGGCGCCTCAATGTCGCCTGTACAGTGCGCGAGCAGGATCGCATCGAGGAATGCGGGTACGAATGCAGGCTCGATCGCGCGGCGCACGACCTGCTGGACGAGCAGCGGCAGGAGCGCGTCGTCGTGTGTGAGCACTTCGCGCGGCTGAGCGCGCAGGAAGCGGAGGAACTCGCGCGCGTCCTGCGTCGGGATGGCCGCCATGAGCTGCTGCTGCGAGTGCGATCGATCGATTCGGAGCTACTGCTCTTCTCGCGACGATGTGACTGACTGCTTGACTGCCTGACTGTGTGTGTCTGTGTGTGTTGTTTTCTTCGGTGCTTGTGGGGGGCAACGAATCGCAACAATAATAGAGAGTTAGTGACAGCAGCAATGTATGCAAACGTATGGAATCATTTTGAACGATTTGAGCGTTCATCTAGTATGTGCAAAGAAAAGACGGATCGATTCGCCATCTCCCTCGATTCGAATAAGAGTATACAAAACAATTGAGAAAAAGCAAACAAGCAAATGTGCGAGGCGACACTTACAAAGACCTCTGTATTTAACAAATGCACTCTCGAAACCTGCCTGATGCACTCAAAATGCGGAATGTACATACAAACAACAGCATGATTGCGCGAATCATTCAATTGATTCCTATATTTATCTTGGTATTTCTATTCAAATAGATGAATCAAGTGCTCGATACTGTTATAAAGAGGGTCCGACTGGAGCGTGACAGACTGCGACGCCTGCGTGCTGGAGCTCATCGATGTGTGCGCGCGATCTGCACGAGGTCTGTGTTGCCCTTTGAGGTCTGTCTCTGTTGACTTCTGGCTGGCTGACTGGCTGGTTGTGGAACGCCTTGCTCGTACGAAGTCTCGCCTTGCTTGCTTGCTTGCTCGCTATGAGCAACACCACTTGAAAGAAGAGCGGTCTTCATCTGTTCTTTCGTCGAGTCACATGAATGAAGGTACGCGATGTGCAATCGGCTGCTCGGCTGCTCGGGAAGTACGAGACCGATCGAGTCCAACGCCAGTCACAGCACGTACCACGACACGACACAACCGAACGAACGAACTGCAAGTAATCGACAATGGCGTGGCGCTCCGATAAGACACTTGCTGTCAATGCACACACTCTCTCTCTCTCTCTCTTCTCTCTGCTAGTTCGGTTCACAAGCGGTTCTTACATCTTGTGCGACCGGAACACGGTCTCGCCCATCTTAAAGTTGAACTTCTTGCCGCGGAGCTGCTCGAGCGTTGCGTCTGCAGACGACGATGCGCCGCCAGCCATGCCCGCGTAGCTGCGCTTGCCGCCGATCCCGTCGCGACCGAGCGCGCCAGCTGATGCGCCGCTTGCACCCGACGATGGAGCTCCAGACGACGGCCCTGCGGACGACGACCGACCAGTCGCTGCGAGCTGCCGGTTCCTGCTCTCCTCCATCATCAGTCGCAAGCTCTCATAGCCACCGGCCCAGTTCGCTGGCTTGTCCTGCACAGTATGCGCGACTGCAATCGGCGTCGTCTCGCCCCAGATCTTGCGGTAGAGTACAAGGAGCGCAACACGAAGGCGCTGGTCCATTGCAGTCGTTGCGTTCATGAGCTTCCAGAGCTCTTCTGCGACGCGGCGCGCCGACGTACTGTCGTCTCGGAGCTTTGACAGGTTCGGCGCGCCAAAGAGCTCGAGCACCTTGTCTTTCTCTGGGCTCTTAAGCACAAACGCCGTGGGATCGCGCATCTGGATGTACGTCATGAGCCCGAGCGTGTAGCTGTGGTCCCACGTCGCGAGCACTTGCGTCGCAACGCTCGGCGGGAACCCGCGGATGCAGTTGAGACAGACTTGGATACTAAAGAGCCGCACACCTGGCGACTCCTCCACTTGGAGCAAGCGGCAGACCCAGAGCAGTGCTGCAGTCGGACCAAACACGTGAGCGAGACTATCGGCTGCTCCCGGTCCGCGCTTCATCGTGCTGGTACTGCTGCTGCTGTAGCTGCTCGTAGGAGCACGCACAGTGCCATTCGACGCAGTGCTGCCATCGCTACTGCTGGTACTGCTCGTCACGCCAGCCGGGTCTTCGGCAAAGTAGAGACGGAGGATGCACTCGATCGCCGCTTTGCGCACGACGTTGATGTGCTTTGGCGCAGCGTAGTCGTGAAAGTTCACGAGCGAGGCGTCGCAGCGACCGGCGAGGATCAAGTTGCAGAGCGCTTCGAGACAGCAGACTGTGATCGTCTTGCGGTAGCTCGGCTGCACTTGGTCGTAGTGCAAGTACCGCAGGATCTCGCTCACGACGCTTGAGTCGCCGCTCGAATGCAGTGGTCGGTCAACACTCAGCAGCGAGAGCGACAGCACGATGCTCCCGACGTAGAAGCAGTCGTCTGCGACTTGCGACTGGTCGTCCATCTCGACGTAGTTCTTCGAGTTGTCGTTCTCCGTGAGGAGCTGGAGCAAGAACGTCTCGATCTCCGGCGGCGACTTGCCGTTCTGCGCGCGAATAAGCGCCAGGGCGCGCGGAACGGTCTTCTTGATCTCGTACTCGCCGGCGGCGTAGTCCTGAACTTGGATCTGCTTGCTCGAGATCGACGCTTGCTGCGCACCGAGCGCCTCTAAGATGACTTTGCCGCCGGACGGGACAAAGTAGTTGGGCAGCGGCATGTCCGTTGTGCGGTCAAAGAAGTGCTCCTTGAAGATCCGGAAGAGGTTGTGCATGCCCTTCCAGATCGGCAGCTGCGTGTTTGCGTTCGTGAGCGGTGCGTGGATCGACTGCCAGATCCCAAGTGACAGTGCCGCTTCCGCACGGAGTCGGCGCGAGTGCGTCGTGAGACCGCTCATGCACTCAGTCAGGACGCGGCACGACATGACGTTCGGCTTTTCGTGCGGCTGGTGGAAGAGCGCGAGTGCACGTGCTGCGTGGACGCGCGAGCCGACGCGCTTGTCGGACAAGAGCTGCTCCATCCAGTTAAAGTCTGGCTGGTGCATCACGACGTGCCGGAGCCACGAGCAGCCCGAGTCGATCTTGACCCAGTACACTGGCGTGTCGTTCAGTCCCATGCCAGGGCCACCAACCGAGACTGAGTCGTCTGGGTCCGCGAGTCCCTGGCGCTTTCGGCGTTTCTTCCGGACCTTTGAGTGGCACGGGAAGTCCCACTTGTGCCGCTTGCTCTCGATGCGCTTCGTGTACGAGTACTCGCTCGTGTCTTCGACAATCGTGATCGAGAT
Organism: Globisporangium rhizosaccharum; assembly: GCA_023333795.1. Taxonomy (NCBI): domain Eukaryota; phylum Oomycota; class Peronosporomycetes; order Pythiales; family Pythiaceae; genus Globisporangium; species Globisporangium rhizosaccharum. The sequence continues at coordinate 4,651 of JAASFN010000668.1, read as the reverse complement.
GAGGCCAGTGTAGAGCTTCCCGCCTGGTGGAACCTCTTGCTGGATCACAATCTCGGCTTGCGTCTGCTTGCGGTTGTACCAGTACCCGACTGTGAAGAACGGCATGCCGGCTTCGAGGATCCACGAGCTCAAGAACGACTTGGTGAGGTCCTGGCCGGCTGCACCTGCGATCGCTTTCACGCCTTTGAGGAACGACAGCGTCGACAGCGGCTCTGGCGACGTTGTATCTGTCTTTGACGCTGCTTTCGACGCAGATGCGTTGTCTGCGTCGCCTGCTGCAGCGTCGTCGTCCGCCGCTTTCTTCTCGTCGCCGTGCTCTGCGTCGTCTTTCGCACCACCCGCCGTGCTGTCCGAGGCACTCGCAGCGGCGATGTCTGTGCCGTTGCCAGCAACGACGCGCTGGATCGCAATCGCAAGTGTGTTTGCGTTCACGCGCTGCTCGATCATGTGGAGCACGAGCGGCGCTTTCACTTCGAGGAACGGCAGTGACGACGGATCGTACTCGGCGTAGACGTCGACTTCAGATGACAGCAGCGCAGGTGAGTAGTGATCCGCAGTCAACTCCATCGTCGTGAGCGCGTCCATTGCGAGTTGGATGCGGTAGCCGTACTCCTCTTCGCCGTAGATCGACCGCACGTACGTATTCACGAGGTGGCCAATGATCCCAATGAGCACCCACGCGTCTTTCGTCGTCTGAATGCCGACCGCGCCACCGATCCAGCTCCCAACGAGCGCTTTCACTTGCGCGAGGTGCGACGGCAAGTCGCGGTCAATGATGCGCGGACCGTGGAGGAGGTTCTTGTCGAGGAACGAGCAGCCAGCGTACGACTGGATCTCCTCTGGCGGGTCTTCGACAAACACTTGCTGGTACGTCTTGAACGGGTACTTGGCGTTCAGACTCTGCTCAAAGTACGTCATCGTCGACGAGAGCTTCGACGTGCAGTACACGACGTCTTCAAAGTACTCGGGCAGCGCAAAGTGCGTCATGCGCGCCATCTCTGGCGGCACGTACAAGCGGAACGGACCGACGGCAAAGCCAATCGACGAGCAGTTTGTCTTTGTGTTCACGACGTACCGGAACGACCGGAACTGACCATCAGGGTCGACGACTTGCTGCACCATCTGACCGCTGCTCACAGCGACGCACCAGTACGGCACAGTGATCTCCAAGCGCATTGGGCAGGTGTCGCGGAGCGTATCACGGCATGGCATCCACGTCCGTGCGCCGTCGCAGAGCCCGCCGAATGGACCGCAGTACGTGTACATGTGCGGCGACCGCTTCGGCTGGTGCTCGTCTGGAAGGACAAAGCGCATGCCACCAGTCGGGTCCTGGATCTCGTACTCGATGCGCACTACGAGGGGCTTGAAGCCTGTCGTGCTCTTGGGGAGCTTGTCAATGTCCCACTGGTCGAGCACGAGCTTGCTTGCGTCGTCTTCGTCGCTCTCGTCATCGTCGTCGCTGTCGTCGTCGTCGCCATTGTCGTCGGCGTCGTCGTCTTCGTCTTCGTCGTCTTCCGCCTCTTCCTCTTCGTCACGCTGCTTGCGTCGCTTGCGCTGCTTGCGCGCTGCTTTCTCTGCTGCGAGCAGATCCGCCTCAGAGAGCGGCAAGATGTGCACGTCACGCGGCATCTGGATAATGAGCTCGCCCTCTTTCGACGCGACGATCGCGCCGCGGTAGAAGAGATCGAACGCAGCGAGGTCGCGGTACGATTCATCGACAACGTCGTCGAGGAAGCTGAGCTGCTCAAACACAGCGTCGTGGCCGTTGATCTGCACGCGCTTGACGCGCAGCTGCCGCGCATGGAGCCGCACGACCTTGAGCATCTCGGCTTTCGGCGCGAGCACGACTTCGGCCACGCCTGCGACGGACTTGCCGAGCACGTTGACGTTCAAGAACGCGCGCTGCTGCAGGTACTCATAGTCGCGCATCATTTTGTTGCTCCTGCTGCTGGCGTCGCTGCGTCTGCTGCGCTCGTCGTCGTGCGCAGCAGCTCCGCTCACTCGAGCTTCGCATCAACTGCAGTGTGTGGTGTTTCGTGACGAAGGCAGCGACTTTGCAATGTATTGGAATTATTATATGTGAGTATATGGATATATTCGAATATGTGCAACACATTAGTATTTTCGATATAAAGAGTGTGCATTGCACTCGGAGCACCTTCTAGCAACACCCTCGGTTTTGGCACACAAATATGCATTCGTGCAACTTTCACGCGACATCGTCACGTTGGCTTCTCGCAGTTCAACAGGCGATTAGGCACATACTGAAACGAAGTGTGAACTGGACTGTCGCTGCCCGTGTCACAAGCAACGTGAAGGTGAGAAATCGCGAGAGGCTGCAGAGACCTCGACCAAGCAGCAGCATCGAGCGACTGCGAACGACCGAGTGAGTGAGTGAGTGAGTGAGAGTGAGTGGTGAGAGGCAGAGAGCAAGAGGAGGCGCAGCAAGCAGCAGACGTGCACAGCTCACTCGCGCACACGTGCGTGCCGAGGTACTAGACTCGTCGATTCCAACTCGTCGTACTTGCTGCCGAGCGCAATGATCGGCGGTGCTGTGCGGTACGTCTAGCTTCATCATGTGCATCTATCCATGCGAGTGCATACACTTGCTTGTAACTGCATGCGAATACTGTGCATCTCGCAGTCGTGACGGACTAACGTGGTGATGCATGGGCGTGTTGCTACGATCGATGCACGCACCACTCGTAGATGGGCAACGAGCAAAGTGGACGAGAATGTCGTGAGCCCCGTGACGAGTCGTCTCGCCAACTCGGTCGCGAATCCGTTCGTCATGAGCTACTTCATCTGGGAGCGCATCAAAGAGATGACGCCGCAGCGCGCGCGTGACCTCACGCGGCTGTTCTCGACTGCTGTCGCGAACGCAGTCGGCGTGTTTGGCGCCGAGAAGGGTCAAGCGTTCAAAGCTTCGACGCAGGTACGTCTCTCTCTCTCTGTCGTTGTAGCTGCTGACTGTGTGCCTTGGACAGACCCACTCACACACACGTCACCTCTGTCCAATCACTCGCTCTGCTTGCTCTTGCTACTAGCGCCTCCAAGACGAGTTTGTCGGCGCTGCTGTGTCGCGTCAAGGCCGTGAAATGCTCTTGAACACCGTCGCGACGGCGTCAAAAGTCGCGCAGGCGCTCAACACGCCAGAGACGAAAGCTGCGACGACGCAAGTGTTTGAGACGCTGCAGAGCGTGATCGACTTCTTTGCGAGCGAGCCAGGGCGGAAGGTCATTGCGACTGCTGGCGAGTGTCTGAACCAGCTCTGCGACGTCGCTGCGTCGCCCGAGTCGTCGATCTTTCTCGCTGAAGTCGCCACGAACGTCTGCCACGCACTCGACGCAGAAGCGCAGCGCCGCGATGCCGAGCTGGACGCTGCGAGCGAAGCGAAACAGCAGCAGCAGCGTGCGAGCGACTTTAGCGAAATGGAAGAGAAGCCAGGCATGGCACCACCGTCGCCAACGTCGTCAGCAGCCGACACAGTGTTTGAGACGGAGTCGAACGTGTCCGAGACGCCGCACTTTGGTCGCTCGCGCACGAGTTTACGCGCTACGCGCTCACTCGATGTACGTCGCCGCTCGACGAAACGGACCGAGACGAATGCGTCGCGATCGGCGCGCATTGAGAAAGACGTGCTGCTGAAGATGGGCGTCGAGCCAGCGATGATTGGCGAGATCCAGCGCATCCTCGACACGATCGCAGCCGATGAAGAGACTGCGCTGATGCGCATTGAAGACGCTGCTGGCATCCACTCGAGCGACGACGACGACGTGATTGGGTTCACAGATGATGACGACGGCGCTGAGTCGACGATCTCGTTTGCATTTGGGATCCGCTCGCCGTCGCCGCCGCCGTCGTTTGCTGCACATGACGCAGACAATGAGCAGAAGGCGGACGACGCCGAGTCGACGACTGGCACTGTCCTGCCTGAGTGGCACGAAGAGCCGTTGCGTCAAGCACTGCGGCGCCGCCACGTCCGAGATGCAGAGCGCGTCGCAGAGCGCAATACGTACGCGACGCAGGCGCAAGCGATTGCAAATGTGCTCACGGAGCGCAAGACTCGCCACGGGACGCTCGCTCCTGCTGACATAATGGCGTGCCGCGCGATCAGTCAGATGATCGTCTACTGCGTCGCGTGCATCTTGCTCATGGTCGTCTACAGCGTCTACCGCACGCTCTTTTACTAGCGACTTGAACGAATCCCACTCCACACGCAGCGCACCCATCCGTTCGATGGCATCACGCGCGCATGAGCGTGACAACACATTGCGTTGTGTCGATGAAACCACTGCGTATCGCTGCAACTAGCGATTTGGAACTGGTTGTCTTGATGACAACCGGCACGACTCGCACTCGCTTGAACCACACTGTAGATCTCAGTAGAGCGCTTGGCTGATCTCTCTTCTCCGATCGAATCATCGATGCCACAAGGTGCTCTGCAGCCCTCGTTCATTGGTACAACCTGCACCACTTGCTCACGCGGTGGTATGCAGCAGATGCAACTTGGATTCGAGACGTCGTCACGCACATCTTTGCGTTTGCTGCGACGCGAACGGACCGACGTGTGTTCATTGGCGTCTCGACTCGCTAGTTCCAGCGCGAGAGCGAGCGAGAGCAAAAGTGTACTGCTACAGCAGTGCTGGTT
>JAASFN010000667.1:0-15590 GCA_023333795.1 Globisporangium rhizosaccharum | reverse complement strand
CACAATACACACAATACACACAATACACAATACACAGTACACAAAAGCCACAAACACGAACGCTGGCCATTCGAAACCCAAGGAACCGAAAAGTGCGCTCGATTCGGTACAGCATCCCAATATGCCGTTCACGAACTAATACGTGAGTGGTTGGAGAAAGAAGAATACAGTAAAAATGGCTAATATTCACTCTTGATTTTTGTATATGGCTGGTGTTCTTCGTTTTTGGTCGCGCTCAGAAGTCAGCAAATTGTTGTTGCTCAGTCCATAGTGCGATTAAGTCAAAGATGGACACAGTTTTGGACGCGTCTCGTTTGCGCGAGTCGAATGCAATTGGTTTCGCTCAAAAATAATCACTCTTGGTTCAGAAAATTCGAAAAATGTGCTCGTTTTTAGGCGCGGAGTGTACAATAGTGACATGCTTTGGATTTTCATCATACAAAATCCAGAACACCCACAAATATATTCCGTACAAAAATCTCATTCACTCGAGGCATCAAGATCACTTGCACGATGCGCTTCGCGATTGTGCAGTATGGTGCGTGCGTGCGCTCGCGAGTATGCGCTTGATGAAGCTCCATGCACTGCTCGCTGCGTATCTGCGTGTGTAGCACTTGCTTTTACTGATGTTCTGGTCGTTGCACTTGTGGATGTATGTATGGATGCTGCACAGAGCCAAAGATCGGTCAAGTAGCGCGCAACATGGCGGTGCGTTCATGCGCAATCACACATTGCTCCTTAGCGCTCACTTTGTGCTGCGTGAGATACAGTGCTCTGCGTGTATTGATCTATCAATGCTAACGTTGTGCAGCTCTACTTGCTTCATCGCTGCAGTACGTCGACGAGATGCTCGCGCCGCTGTCAAAGAGCGACGGCATTGACATCCTCATGCTGTCCGAGGTGACGTGAATCGCAGCATTGGCTCTGCATCGCAAACGACGTGCGCTTACATACTGCTCGCTGTGCTGCTGGTTTGGATGCAGATGGCGCTCACAGGATACGTCTTTGAGACGCGCGCACAGGTCGAGCCGCTTGCAGAGGTCGCTGGCCAAGGCGCGACGTTTGCGTGGTGCCAGCGTCACGCCCAGCGTCTCGATTGCATGATCATGTGCGGATACATTGAGCGCAGCGTCAACAGCGACGACACTGAGAGCCTGTACAACGCCGTGATGGTCGTGAGTCCGCTCGGCGAGCTCGTGTGCAATCCGCGCAAGACGTTTCTGTACGAGACCGACAAGGTCTGGGCCACAGCTGGCGCTGGCTTCACGACGTGGCACTGTCCGTGGCTCGACGCGACGATCTCGTTCGGCGTGTGCATGGACATCAATCCGCACGAGTTCACGGCGCCGTTCGAGGCGTTTGAGTTCGCGTCAGACGTCGTCACGCACGGGAGCGACCTCGTGCTATTTGCCTGTGCGTGGTGCGACCACGACCGCGACGAGACCGAGACCGACGGAACGTTGTCGTACTGGGCCGCGCGCTTGTCGCCGATCACGCGTGCGCTCCGGACTGGCGCATTCGCAAAGCCACACTGCTACTTTCTCTGTGCGAACCGCATTGGCGACGAGAACGGCACGCAGTTTGTCGGTGCGAGCTGCGCGATGTCGCTGCGCGAGCCAGCGCTGTTTGCGAGCGCGAGTCGCGTCGAAGAGTGTGTCTTGCGAGTCGATATTCCGCTCTAAGAGATCCTTGTATTCATACAGGCTCGTGGTGTTCTTGGCATTATGTAGAGTGTGTGATCAGTTGTGTGTGTGTGTGTGTGTGTGTGAAGCCATTGTCCAACTGGTGCGTGGTGCGGCATGGATAGTCGAATGAGCGAAATGGTTGACTATGCAATGTGCTGACAAGCATGGGGCTCGTCAGTCAATGCAGTTAGTCTGAGCTGATGCGTTGAGCAGATGCTGAAGAGACTTGAGAGAGACCGTCAATCTGTCGGTCTCTTCCGCGAAGCCATCCCAAGGTGGAGCACAGCACCAAGTCGGAACTTGGTGCGTCGTGGTGTCCGCAGGACATCGCTGTCCCTTTTTGAACAGGAGATGGCTCAGAAACAGGTCTGGTCGACCGGACAGTTGTTTTCCAAGCCAAATGCTGTTTGAAATCGTGTCGTACACAGTACATGCTTGAACAGTTTGTTGTGTCTGTAACAGTACTACTGGCGATGACGTCGACGCGCGCCTCGTTTTTATCACTACCAACAGAGCGCCGTTTCTAGCACGTGTTTTAATGCACACTTGCTCCATACAATTTTCAAGTCAACCGGTTTGTGCGGGTCGCGATCGTGACGCGTCGTCGTCATAATCATTTTTCAAAAATTGCGATTCTGTTCACTTGGGTCTACTCAGCACTGCGCATTATTACAATGTTGTGCTGTCTATATTTTCAGCAACATAAACCTGGACTTGCAAAACAGAGCGCTGCACCTTTGACACGGCACTCGTCACGTCGGGTCGCCTCAATTCTGAACGCGACGCCGAGCACTCGAGCACACGAGCACACGAGCACACGAGCACACACGCGACGACGTCGGCAGGCACCAGCACCAGCACCAGCACAGGCACAGGCAACGCATTGCTCGCCACTTGCCTCGACGCGCACCCGCAGCCTGTCTATACCTTCTTTCGCCACCCCGCGCTGCTTCGAGCTTTGAGCTTCCTCCACCGCCGAGCACACGCACATTGCGCTACGCAACGACATACTCGTACTCCAGAGCTGCTCACGTGCAAGCATAACATACACAGCACAACCTCTGTGCTGCCCAACGCAGTGCTGCCCAACGCAGTACTGAGCACTATCCACACAACACACACGCAACGCGGCGGATCGAGCGAGCGAGCGAGCAGCGACGACGACCTTGCACGCCTGCACCGCATCCCAGCGACGACAGCAGCCACTCCACCGAGCACGCGCAAGCACCTCTTCGGTTTGAATGCGTGTGAAGAAGCTGAGCGCTAACCGACGCCCGAAAGCAGGCGACGACGACGACAGCACTGCCTCGCTCTCGCCTCCTGCACACGCGCAGCAGCCGCACCACAAGTGGGTCAGTCCATCGAAGCCCAGTCCGCGCGCACTAGCGTTTAGCAACTCGCAAAGCGGCGAGATCGGCTCGAGCAGTCCCACGGATCCGTCTGGCGTCCACCCGATCGAGCTCGCAGACGCAGTCCAAGCGCACTTGTTTGCTCCAGCAACGACGTCCCACGCGCTCGGCCCTGCAAGTCCGTCATCGCACCACGCACTCGTGTTTAGCGACGCAGTGAACAACAACCAGCACACGATGCCAGCAGCTACGACTACTGCATCATCATCGCGCGACGCGCCAACGCGCAAGCCCACGGCGTCGCCGACTGCAAAGAAAGTGAACGGCGCGTCGACATGGCGCTCTCACGTCGCTGACTCGGTCCGCGACAGCATCCACGCGAAGATCGTCGACTACTTGCGCGCGCTCAAGCCGCATGCGCCAGAGAAAGTGCTTGCGCGTCTCCCAGGGCTCGCCACGCGCATGGAGGAGTCGCTCTTGCTGCTTGCGAGCAGTCTCGACGAGTACGCAGACCTCAAGACCCTTGCGTCGCGCCTCAGTGCGATCCAGCAGTCACGAGCAAAGACGCTGCTGCAGCAGCAGTCAGCAGCAGCGTCGCCACATGCGCGCGAGAGCAGCAGCAGTAGTGCACCAGCTACCAGTAGTCGTGCGCCACTGAGCGAAGACCAAGCGCGGTTTGTGTTCCAGTGCCTCCAGAGCTGGCGCCAGAAGCTCGTGAACATGTACGGCGTGGATCCGTGGGAGATCCTCCCGAACGCGATCCTCGCGAAAGTCGCAGTGTACGCGCCGTCGACCGAGCAAGAGCTCGCCGTGTGTGGCGTTCAAGACGAATCGCTCGCGCGCTTTGGGTCGTCACTCCTGCAAGAGCTCGAGCGCATCTGCGGCTCGACTGCGCGAACTGCGTCGCCTGCTGCTACGACTACCAAGGCACGTGCATCGACAACTGTGAAAGCGAGTCGCAAAGCCGAGACAAGCAAGCGAGCACAAGACCCCAAGCGTCGCAAGACTAGTGCGCTGGCGCCAGCAGTGGCTATTGACACGTCTGGGTCCAGTACAGCGCGTCTTGGAGCGCCCACGTCGTTCCTCATGCCAGCAGCTGGTGCGTCGAATGGCGCGACCAACACTCCGTCATCGATGATCTCGCCGTCGCAGCTGCTCTTCCGACCCAATGGACTCGAGTCGCTGCCGACACTGTTGCCATCGACTGCTGCTGGTGTCAATGGCGCATCGTCGTCGTATAACCCGATGCCAGCGCGTCTGTCGCCGAGTCCGCAGCAGCAGCAGCCGCCGTTCTTCACAACGCGCTTGCCGTCGCCGCATGGTCCGCAGCAAACGCCGTCGTCAACGTCGTCAGTATCGTCGTCAGTCGCAAGTGACGAGAACCACATGCACTTGCTCGCACAAGGCGCTGGGCACGTGAGCAAGCAGCAGCAGACTGCAAAGACAATCGAAGCGTACGAGAAGGAACTCCAGTCGCTCCGGTGGCTGCTCCAGCAGTCGCAGCACGACAAAGCGCAGCTCGAAGACGAAGTCCAGCGCCTGCGTCGGCAATTGAGTGCACAGGACCCGACCGCGCAGCAGTCGTAGTTGTGACGATATTTAATCCACGCTGTTGCTCGAGGTCCATTCGCTAGTGAGCATTTGACAATCATGTTCACGGCAAGGTGCATCGCTCATGGTGACGTCGTTGCTGGCAGCGATAGCAGAAGTGAGTGAGCATGAAGTCCTGGAGCTCGCTCGTGTGGGCACTTTCATGCGGCAAGGTGGTCAGTGGTATGAATGGAGATTTTGGTAGCGATAAAAACGAGGTAACTCGTGTTTCATTACCTTGATTTTATCACTCTCTTATTCGAATCAATTCTAGAGCATAGTGAATCCAAGTCAAAACATTTGCATCACGACCTCAAAGACGTCGACAACGAGACGGACGTCATGATGGAGCCCTTTGCGCTCGTCGAGGGTCAGACGCTGCTGCACGACGGGCGCTTCCGCTTCCAGCGCCGCATTGGCTGCGGCACGTTCGCTGTTATCCTCAGGTGCGGCCATCTGCGCGTTTGAGCCGCTCTTGCTGCGCTGCTGCAGAGACTGAGCGAACGAGCGTGTTGTCGAATGTTATGCTGCATGTGCGTAGAGCGCTCGACATCGAGCGCAACGTCGCAGTCGCGATCAAGTGCATGCAACGGCCCGAGTTCAACGCAATTGGCGAGCACGAAGCCGAGTTCTTGCGGAAGATCGGCGCGCGGGATCCAGATGCGCACTGCGCTGGTGCGGTTCTCGACAGGATGTGTGTGGTCTGTTGATCAGTGTGAATGGTGCTCACACACTCTCTGTTTGCTTGCTTGCTCGCATGTGCGATGCAGTGGTGCGCTTGCTCGACACGTTCGTTGAGCAAGATGTGTTCTGTCTTGTGCTAGAGCTCCTGGGCGACGCAGTGCTCGACGTCTCGCGCTGGGGACCGTGGCGCCAGCCGTACCAGAAGCAGACACTGCGCTCACCAGCATCTGCGCGCCAGCACAAGCTGCTCACTGTCGTCAGCGCGTCTGGGTCTGGATTTACGCCGTCTACCGTACCGCTCAGTCGCTCCGTGTCGCCAGCAGCACTCGCAGCACTATCAGCAACAGCAGCAACAGCCGTGAGCTGTCCATCAACTGCGCCACTCGCGCTCGACGATGTGCGCCAGGTCTGTCTCGAGTGCCTAGACCTCTCTACGTACCTGGTGCTGTGGCAGTCGGCTGAGTGTGTCTGTGACTCGCCAATGTGTGTCTGTGTGTCGTCTGGACTAGATCGCCGTCCACCTCTGCGGCGCCCTCGCGTTCCTCCACGCTCAGGTACGTGCTCAGGCGCTCGTATGGACTAACGATTCATTCACTCCCACGACTTCCACTCACGCGAATGAGCCGATCGCTGCTGTCTCGACTGCTAGCACCTCATCCACGCTGACCTCAAGCCCGAGAACATTGTTCAGCGCCTTCCAATCGCATCACCACCACTGCGTGCACGTGTAGCGCTCATTGACTTTGGCAACTGCATGGACGTGCGCCAGCTCCAAGGGCTCGTGCTTTCGGATCTCACTGACAGCGCCGCACCAAACGCACCCAGTGGTCGTAGTACTAGTGGCTTTGACATCCAGACACTCGCGTACCGAGCACCCGAGGTCGCTGCGGGGCTTGACGTGAGCATCATCTCGCCAGCGATCGACATGTGGTCACTCGGGTGCGTCTTGCTCGAGTGCGCAAGTGGCGCGCCGCTCTTCACGACGTCACTCGCAGCTGTTGGGACCGACGTGATCACAGGGAATGAGACCGAGAGTGACGTGATCTTGCGCCAGATTGAGCTCCTCGTTGCTCGTGGCGAGCCGCTCAGCGCCGTCGCAGAGCTATACACAGACGCTGCGTACTACCGCCATGATCGACCACCACGCGTTCGAATGGCAACGCCACCTCTGCGCTCTGTGGCGTTTGCAACGTTGCGCGACCGTCTCGACGCCGTTGCGCCACTGTCAGCGCACGCGCACTTCCACGACTTTGTCACGCGGCTCCTGGACGTGAACCCGCACACGCGGCTGTCTGCGCGCGAGGCGCTGCTGCATCCGTTCGTGCAGCCGTTCTTCCCGTTCAAGCTCGTGTTTGAGAGACCTCGGCTGTCAGTGCGCCCGACAGCAGACGCAGCAGCAGTAGCGAAGAAGCGCGAGCTGATGCTGCAGACGACGCACCGCATCCTCGAGCAGCACGCGCGTATGCGCAAGCGCAAAGACCGAGAGCGAACAATGACAACGACAGCACGTGCGAATGGCACGACAAAGGAGACAGCGAACACGAGCCAGCGCGCTGGTGTACGAGCACCAATGGCAATGCGAATGTCGCGAGCTCATGCAGCAAATGTGCGCGCAGCGCTCGAGCTCGTTCCGCCATCGACCATGACGCCCAAGCAGATGGCAAAGACGCGGTTGTCGCTGTCATGAAGAACCGCACGCTTTGTGCGTTCATGTCTATCGAGCAAGCGCTGTCAAGCGACTTCTGTCGACTGAGCGGCCGACTCGCCTGGCTTAAGTGTCGTCGACTCCTCTTTGTGCACAGAGCCAATGTCGAGCGAATCGCCGACACGATGGCGCCACGCCACGTCAAAGTGACGCATTGCGACGGTCTCAGCGTCCATGTCGTCGCGAAGCGCGCGAAAAGCGGCGTCTTTGCACACTGCGGCAAGGTCCGCGCCAGTGAATGCGCGGTCGCTGAAGACCGAAGCACAAGAGAGAGAGAGCCATCACGCCACATCACAGGCGTCCGTGAGTCAGTCAGTCAGTCGATCGATCCCAGACTCAACAGTGTTCGCAAAGCCCATGGGAACGCACCCAGTGGCGCGGCGCGCGAGCGCTGCGAGGTCGACGTCCGAGTCCAGCGGCATCTTGCGCGTACAGTGCGCGAGGATCGCCTACGTCACACACGAGCGCACCCACAACAATGTTAGCCACTCAGCTCAGCCGAGCTCCTTCCTTCTCTCGCTTGCTCGATTGAGAGACGTGTAGACGCACCGCTTTGTCGGCGACTATCGGGAACCCAAGCTCAATCATCTTGTCAATGCGACCTGGACGAACGAGTGCGGCGTCGAGCGCATCGACGCGATTCGTCGCTGCGATGACGAGGATCTCACCGCGCGCAGTCTTCGCTGCAGACGACGACGATGCCGCAGCGCCGACGCCGTCCATTTCATTGAGAAACGTCGAGAGGATGCGCGCGTAGACGCTGTCGCCACTGCCACTCGCGCCGTCACCGAACGACCGTTTGTGCGCGATCGCGTCAAACTCGTCGAAGAACAGAATGCACGGCGCAGCGGCGCGTGCGCGAGCTAGTGCGAGCAACAGAGAGAGAGAGCCATCAGCAGTAGTGAGGACACTAACTGAAGAGCACGAGGCACGAGACAAGCGAAAAGAATCAGGAGGGCGCACCAAAGAGCTCGCGCACAGCTTTCTCACTGTCGCCAAAGTACTTGGACATGATCTCTGACGACTGCATTGGCAGCGTACAGTCGCGCTTGGTTGAGTTAGATGGCGTTGGGATGGGAGCGAGTGGTCGTAGTGTGTCGAGAGCGTCGTGAAGAGGTGGACGTACCTTGACTGAGACGACGTTCACGCGCGCGTGAGCTGCGAGTGTGCGCACAAGGAGGGACTTGCCACAGCCAGGTGGACCGTGCACGAGGATGCCCGAAGCGTTGGCAACGCCCAAGCGCTGCGCATCACGAGCCATGAAGACACACATCCACAAGCACACATGCGTCAGTCATAAGAGATTCAAGCCAGTCACTCAGTCAGTCGAGCCAATGACGTCAGTGGACGTACGTTCATCGCCGCCGTGGGACTGAACTTCCACGTGATGAAATCCACGAGCTGCTTCTGCAGCGTAGCGTAGCCTGCGAACGCCAGCGCGTCGGTCGTTGCTTGTCCAGGTGCACCAGGTGACGCGACGTTGAGCTCTCGGAGCTGCGATGGCTTGACCAGCTGCTGCGCTGCGAGGAGGTCGTCCCACGTCACACACAGCGGCGCTACTGCTCGCTTGGTCTTGTTTGCAAGCACGAGCGCATGGCGACAGATGCGCACGAGGTCTTTTGCGACGTAGCCGCCTGTGAGCGCTGCGAGACGCGCTGCAGTCGCGTCGACAGTCATACTCTCATCAGCAAGTGGCAGTGCATGGATGTGGCGCGACAGGATCGCACTGCGCATGGCTTCAGTCGGTACGAGCACCTCGAGCGTCTTGCCAAAGCGACCAGAGCGCTTCGCTGCAGCGGGGATCGCAGCATCTGCACTTGTGGTCGTACCGACCACGCACAGCTGCGTTGCGTCACTGACTGCATCGAGCAGCCGCAAGAGCGCGCTCCCGAGCGGCGAGAGCGTCTCCGCGCTGTCGCTCTCGTCTGTGACTGCGCCACTCGCAGTTGCAAACAGCGCGTCGACGTCGTCGAGCAGCACGACACCCGTGCAGCGCAGTTGCGACGTCTGTGGACGTATCCGCGCACTGTCAAATGCGCTCGCGAGGTCCGGGAACGCGTCGTCGAGCTCTTGGAGGAGAAAGTCGTACGTCGAGGCGAGACGCGAGCGCTCAGCGGCCATCACGAGTGCCATGCCGTCGATGCGCTTCGTTCGAATGCCAGCGCGTGCGATCTCGGTCTCAAGCACGCGAGACGCAAGCGACTTGCCAACGCCGTGGACGCCTGAGAGAAGGATGCCGTGCGACCCAATCTGCGTCGTACTAGCGCTAGTAGTGCTACTGGTCGCTGCTGGTGTGCCTTTCACCACGAGCGCAATGTTGAGCAGCACGTCTTGGATGAACGCGTCGTAGCCAGCAAAGCCGGCGTCCCACAGTCGCGTCGAGAGCGTCGACTCGACAGGTGCGACTGTCTCGAAGCTTTGATCTTGCAAGTCGAGGGACGCTAGTGTCAACTCGGTCGCTGGTGCTGTCCACGCGCGCACACGCACGTGTATCTGTGAGGAGCTAGCTAGCGCAGCGTCTGCGCCTGGTGCGGCAGACGAAGGCGGGTAGTCAACTCGTTCGACGCGAAAGACGTACGTCTCTTGGAGCAGCTGTGCTGCAACCAATGTGCCGCGAGCGAGAGGCGCTGTGAGGTACCCGCTGCTGCGGAGCTGGCGCTCAAGTGCGCGCTCCAAGTGGATCTTCCCGTCGCGCACACTCTCAGGCAGACAGCGCAGCGTCGATGTGAATGCAGCGTCTGCAGCAGCAGTAACACTGCTGTGCAACTGTGGTGGCAGCGACGGGTTGGCTTGCGAGCTATTGTTGCTGCTAGTCGACCGCACCGCTGCCGGATGTTTGCGCACGACGCTCAGCTCAATCGACTGACACGCAGCGCTGGTGTCTTCCGTCGACACTGCGCGCTTGATCGCAACTGTGCTGCCTTCACAAAGCTTGAGCGCTTCAAATGTCCACGGACTTAGCTGCATGTAGCTCTCTAAAGGGCTCTGCGCTGCTGGTCGCCAGTCGTCAACGATGCACTCGAGCAAGAGCATCTCTGTCTCTGTAGCTGTCGATGAAGCAGCTACGTGGACCATTTCAAGATGATCGGCACCGAGCAGCTGTGCATCTTCGCGTGCTAGAAGCACTTGGTGCGGCAGCAGCAGCGTCGCGTGCACGTCGCCTGCGAACGCGCGCACCGAGCGCCAAGTGGCGCGAGTGTCGTTGCGCATGGATGCCATTTTCGACTTGCTGGTCGACGTTGCAAACGTCGTAGCACTGCAAGAGACACAATAATGATTCAATCTACTGTGCACAACACCAAGTGCTGATTGTTGCAACACAAACTTGCTGCTCAATACGTGCGTCTCCATGTCGTGCACGGGCAGTGCAAGCGTCACGAGCAGCAGCGCATTGCGCATGCACAAGCATCGCAGTGAGCCGATACATCCACACATCACGGGCTGAGTGTGCTCGGATTGAGTATCGGCTCGAGGATTGGGATCACAATGAAAGAATCATTTGGATTTCGATCGGATTTCTCCATGCCAATCATGCATCGATCCAGCATCGCTGGGAACAGCGATCGACAAACTGCAGTAGCTCTTGCAAATTGCGCTAGCAGATCTACGCATTCGCTTGTTCTTGCTGCTCTTGCTGCAGTCTGCGCACGAGTGCAGGCATTGCAAGTCGTGTCTGCGTGACGCTCTCCGGTGTGACAAACTCGCGCAGTAGCAGCGGCACCTCACCAAGCTGCCGCACATGTTGTCGGCAAAAGAACTCGGCGACGACGAGCACGTACATTCCGCAGTCGTAGCCGTTGCGCTGCTGCGGCGCATCGCTCGCATTCGTGAACGCTGCTTGATGCAGTGGCATTGGCGCACGCGAGGACGACGATGACGATGACGACGCGCTCAGCCGCAGCAGCTTCTCAAACGCGCTTGCTATCCGCTTTGCAGCGCGCGTGTTGTGTCCTGCGCTCGAGTCAAAGTGCTCAAAGCGGTGCATCGCGCGGCGGTAGATGAGGAGCGACCAGTGGGTACTCTCGCCGCCCAGCTCTTCGTTGTCGTTCACTGGGATGAAGCAGAGCTGCTTGTGTTGGATATCGAGGCCAGTACCGAGCTCGATGAACTCGTCGTCGTCGTCGCACTGGAACAGCAGGCACGAGACGACCGCGGGGTCGACAAACAGCACGTCGCTGGCTGCTGCAGCATCATCAGCGCCACCCGCGCCATCCGCGCTGGAAGACGCCGCAACGCAGAGCGAGCGATAGAGAAACTGAAAGTAAAAGTTAATCGCGTTGTCATTGAGCCACCGTGCAGTCGCGAAGAGCGCGACGTCCGAGTCGTAGAGCTGCACGTCGTAGTAGTTGAGCACTTGCTGCGTCATGTTGCTCGTTGGTCTGCTCTGCTGCTCTGTTGCGATTTCGTGTGTGTGTTGTGTTCTGGTGATTAGCAAGTCAATCAAAATTGTCATTGCCAAACATATTTTGTTTGAGTCAAAAGCTTATTTTTAGTTGCGTTTTGAGTTCTTGCGATTTACATATCGACTAGCACAGTGCTGCTGCAGTTTGTTTGAGGGAGAAACAACACACAAGAATCCAAGAAAGCAGCAGATCTTCACGCGCACGAGCAGCTCCATGACGTCGCTCTTCCCGCAGTTCGGCAACGTGTTTGGCGCAAACACGCCTGCTGGTCGCGTACGTAGCTACTGCTCTCTCTTGTTGTCATGGGCACTTCAACGCGATTGTGCGCTTGTGTGCGTGGGAGCACTGGTGCTCTGCCAGCACAACAAGCAAAAGATCGCATGCGTGACGACAGCATCTCATGCGCTTGCTCTCTTCGTGTGTGTGTCTGAGTAGAATGAGCTCGTGTCGTTCAACGCTGGCAAGATGACTGTGACGGCGACTGCGAATGGCAAGTTCCTCATTGCCCCGGACCTGAAGAAAGGCAAGATCAGCCTCTCGCGCGGCGACGACCAGCTCCTGCACTTCCAGTGGACCGACCGCCAGAGCGGGTCGAGCCCCGAGGACTTTATCATCTTTCCAGACGACGCGTCGTTCAGCAAAGTCGACACGGGCCGCCCGGGCGACCGCGTGCTGCTACTGCAGTACAAGAACTCGTCGCGCCGATTCTTCTTCTGGATGCAGGTGCGTTGGTGTGTGCGTACGATCTGTACGTAAACAGCCATCGATCTGTACGTATCTAAACCGAGTCTGCACGTAAACAACCACTACTTCCAGAACAAAGACAGCTCGCGCGACGACGAGCTCATCAAGAAAGTGAACGACTGCATGAACAACGTGCAGCAAGCGACTGGCAGTGGCGACAGCAGCAGCCGCGGCGTTGGCGCTGGGAATGTCCAGCTCGACCACAACGCGATCATGCAGATGCTCGGGTACGTCGTAGACTTGCCCACGCACGGTCTTGGCTCTGGAGCGACAAATGGCTAAGCTCATGTGTCTTGTGCACCTCTGTCTGTCTGTCTGTCTATACCTATGCAGTGCCATGGGTGCTGGCGAGCAAGGACGCGGCGGCGCTGGCGGCCAGAACTCGGTCCAGATGGCCGAGCTCCAGAGCATCTTACAGAACATGGGTCTCCCAGCGAGCCAGTCGGCTGTGTCGTCGCCTGCAATGTCCGCAGTGTCGTCATCGCAGGCGTCGCAGAGCGGCGGCGGGTCGTCTGTCGCAGCGACGACTGCGTCAACGACGCACGACCACGACATGGGCGGCGACGATGGCGGCGAGGACGACGACGACGAAGATGACGACGATGAAGACGACGAGATGACAGAGGAAGAGATGCTGCGTCTCGCGATCGAAGAGAGCATGCGCGACGCGAACGCAGGTAACGACAGCGACCGCACTGGCTCATCGTCGTAGACGATTGCAGCTGCAGCAGCAGCTGGAGCTCGAGCGGCAGTCATGCACAGCTGACAGCGACGCGCGAGCGAGCAGAACGCGGGCACATGAGCACGAATGACGGTGCACTGAGCCAGACGACTGGACCGAGCGCCGCTGCGTGCAGTAGAGAGAGGAAGCGAGGGAGAGGAGAAGAAGAACATAAGAAGCAAACGAACACGCGCTCTTGCCTTCTCTGCTGCCCGACCGCCCTCTCGACGGTGAGTGCTCGGTGTCGTGTGAGCTGCTAGATCAAGTGACTAGATCGTGACCGTCGGCTAACTCTGTGGTACGTCTTTGCTCCATGTCTTCGTGTCCTCTTGATGCTGCAGCTGCCGCCCTCGCTCGCTCGCTCAACACTGTCGACTGTAGCGTGATGCCTTGGATAGTAGAGTGAGATCGTGTCGACTGACCTGAACTTGCTCGAACTGCTTGTCTGTAGACACTGCTGCACCAACGCCAACGCCAGTCACAGCACCAGCGCCAGTGCTCGTGCCAGCACCGACGCCTGCACCTGTGACAGCGCCGAGTCCTGCGCCAGTGAGCGGGAGCATCACAGCAGCTGACCTCGCGCGCGCAATGGCGTCGATCCAGTCGCTCACGGTGCGTCCTCAAGCGTCCATACTCGCATCGCTCTGTCTGTCTAGCTGGCGAACCGACTGCTCACTCAAACATCCTTGGGCTCATGCGCATACGCACAGAACATGCAGCAGCCCAAGTCTGTCAAGCTCACGAAGCTCCTGAGCGCAGAGAACGTCTCAAGTCTCTTGAGCGACGAGCAAGCCGTCGCTGCTTTGATCGCGCACTTGCCAGAAGGTGCGCAGAACGCGTACGAGCTCCAGGCGACGGTGCGTCTAGTGTCTCGACTCACAATCATCTGCTGCTTTGCTGGGCGTGGCTGCAACGTCCAAAGACTCACTCCGATCTATGTGAACACTGCTGCTGCTGCTTGGATGTGATCTTGTAGCTCCACTCGCCGCAGCTTCGCCAGGGCATCGCGTCGCTCGTGAATGCGCTCCAGACAGGCAACTACAACGCCGTGCTCACGAACTTTGGGCTCGACCCAGCCGCTGGCGCTGCGAAGCTCGCGTACGGCGACGGTACGTCCAGTACCAGTGTATGTATGCGCTGGTGTCCATTGGATCGCGAGACTGTTGCTAATGGCTCTTCACTATGCTGTTGCTGCTGCTTGGACTCGCAGTGGTCGGTGCGTTCTTGGATGCGATTCAGCACTGGGCGGACCAGCAAAACACGTCGATGGCGAGTGGCGACGCACCGACGCAGCAGCAGCCACCGACCAACTAAGGACATGGTATGCTGCTCACACACACGCAGCAGCAGCTTGGCTTTGTACAACGAATGCGTTCGAGAGTGCGTGAAAGAAGCTCATGAGCGGCACGCACGAGCGTCAGAGGAGCATGGCGTTCGTTGCGAGACTACACTCGTGGGAGTGCGAGAAGAGCATTGAGATCGATAGCATTCAATGGCTTCTTGATCCATGCACCTGCGCCTCGATTGATGCTCCTTCTCTTCGTCGTTGTGCGTCAGTCGCCTGCATGAGCCTCGAGCGACAGTGTACATCCATGATCGGTCCTTGTGGCAACGTCGTCGCCAAAGACATTCAAGACAAACAAGTGCAGAGTCTGCTGTTCTACCAGATGAGCGAGCACCAATGGCGCTCAGGCGTTGAGTAGCCGCTTCAGTTGCGCACTGCGACTCTTGCTTGCCATCTCGACGATGTCTTGCGTCACGGTCGCTCCTGCGTCGAGTAGCATTTGAACAACGTCGCTGTGCTCTCTCTCGACTGCGTAGTGGAGCGCAGTGACCTCGTAGTTGTTCATCACATCGACGCTCGCATTGTGTCGGAGCAACGTACGTGCGCTCTCGAGCTCATCTTCGAGCGCCGACACGTGCAAAGGCGTGTTGCCTTCGCCGTCGACTTCATCGATGCGAGCTCCGTGACGCAGCAACTCGTCAATGATCGCGACGTGGCCTTTCGCAGTCGCATAGTGCAGTGCAGTAGAGCCACTGCTGCTGCTCTTTGCATGGATGTTCGCTTGGTTCCGGAGCAAGACGCGAGCGCTCTCGAGCTGACCGTGCGGCGCTGCCCAGTGCAACGGCGTGTCACCATACTCGTCCGGTTCTTCGATGCGAGCGCCGCGACGAAGGAGCTCTTCAATGACACCGACGTGTCCTTCACCAACTGCGTGGTGCAGTGCGGTGGCTCCAGTACTGTCGATCGCATGGATGTTTGCCTTGTGCTGGAGCAACGTACGTATGTTCTCGAGCGCTCCAAAGAATGCGGCCAAGTGCAAAGGCGTGTTGCCCTCATTGTTGGACTCGTCAATACGAGCTCCGTGGCATAGCAGCTCTTCGATGATCGCGACGTGTTCGCCGATCACTGCACGATGGAGCGCAGTGGAGCCATCAGAGCTCTTTGCATGGACGTTTGCATTGTGCTGCAGCAGGACGCGAACACCCTCGATCCAATCGAAACTCGCCGCTGAGTGCAGTAAAGTGTCGCCGTCCGCGTCAGTGTCGTCGATGCGACCTCCATAGCGCAGGAGGACTTCGATCACAGCGACACGTCCAGACCGCACGGCAAAGTACATCGCAGTTCGCTTCTTCGCACTGAGGACGCCGATCAAGTCGCGCTTGGCTCGCAGCAGCGCGTCGACGACGCTCGAATGTCCAGCGGAT
>JAASFN010000666.1:0-15678 GCA_023333795.1 Globisporangium rhizosaccharum | reverse complement strand
GACGCACTCATGATGCTCACCAGCTATGCTCTACTGTAGCCCTCTCACACTCTCACGCTCTCACGCCCTCCCACTCGCTCAACACTATCTCCTCGTCCGTTCATTCATCTTCACATTCACGCTCTTTCAGCACCAAAGACGCCACGGCACTCCATTTCCTTTGCCCCCGATAGTCCTCTGCTCTGTTCTCTACAGCGCACTCGCTACAATGAGTCCGACAGCCAACACTGTCGAGTGCATCGCCCACGACTGGAGACTGACGATGCGCGAGGCACTTGACGACATCGTCGAGTTCTTGGACGTCGAGTTGAGGTCGCCGTTGCTCTCTTTGAGCTGCGCTGGCTCGCGCTTAGGGACTGCGACCTTTGTGCACGTGAGCGTGTTGCCGCCAGCGCGTCCTGTGAACGACACTTGCGATGCCTTGCGCGGGTCCAGGTACACAACCTTGAGGTCGTTGCTGCTCGCGAGACAGACCTTGGCGCCAAAGTTGGGCGTCGCTGTGATCGAGTTACTCGTCGTCGCGCCAGTCGAGAAGTAGTTGATGTTGCCATTGAGTGATCGCAGCGCCAGCGCACTTGTCGTCAGCTCCTTCACTTCGATCTGCAAGTTCCCGATCGGGGCTCCGAACGTCGCTTCCGTCGCGAACAGCGACGCGTCCTTGTCGACGATGAACGCATTGCGTCGCACACCGTCGAGCTGGAAGTTGAGTCCAGCATCTTCGTCAGCGTATCTCGAGCACGCGTCGTCTACAAAGACACTCGATGCAAGGTCCACGAGCTCGACTTGCACGGACGGCAGCGTCTCGAGCTCGACTTGGAAGCTCGCGATCTTGGTGCCTGATAATGTCGAGTCGGCGTGGACCACGAGTGTGTCAAAGTCGGTGCCAGGCGCCACGCTCACGACTCCACCGTAGATGGGCTGTGAGTGTCCTGCATCGTACGCAGCCGTTCCGATGCGAGCGATGCTGCCGTCTGGCGACGCCAATGGCGAGAGCGAGCACGTGACGCGGATCGTGACGTTGCCAGCGAACGTTGACTTGAGTCCGAGCTTCACACCTGTGGTGTTGCTCACGTTCTTGACAGGCGAAGCGTACCACGTGTCGGGTCCGTAGGCAGCGAATGGCTTCTTCTCGAGCTTGAGCACTGCGCCAGTGCTCGTGCTCGGTGCGCGCGCAGGGAACGCCTTGACGACGTCCTTTGTTGTCGAGAAGACGACGTTGTCCTCGACCACGAGGTCGCCAATGACGCTAGCGTAGATGCGCTTGACTTGGCGCTTCTTGTGCAGCACGACCTCTGTGAGCAAGTATTGGGCGTCATCTGTCGGAGACGATCGCCAATCCACTTTGACAGTCGGACTCTTGGTGTTGCCGCTGACGGATGCGTATGGGTCGATGATGACTTCGTTCGCGTTCACGACCGCCTCCGAGTCGCCCGAGATCTTCACCTCAGCGATGACGTCGCTGCCTGTAGATGCGGACGCTTCGACGTACGAGACGAACACGCGAGCGCCCGAGAGCCACAGCTTCTCGATCACCGTGGCGTTCTGGCTCGGGTTCGCTCGGATCTGCCACGTCTTGGCGTACACTTGGTTGCTGCTCACTTGCGCACTTGCTGGCACACTCCCGATCTTGCCTTCTGTGATGACGAAGCCACTGGTGCTCGTAAGCTGCACAAGCAAAAGCAGCAGCAGCAGCAGCACCGGCAAGCGCATTGCACGCGAGAGCGATGGCAGACACCGAGTCATGGACGTCGAAGACAGACAAACTAGCTCGTGTGCTGAAGATTGCGCGGGTTTCTTAATGGCAGCGCTACAACACATCGCAAGTGCACAGTGCGGTTGGCCCTCATCACTGCGCAGCTCCCGTCCAACTCACGACTGCTGCCATCATCAGCACATCGAGCGTGTGATGTCCAAGCCAGAGGTTCAAGAGGTCCATCCGCATTCAGCCATGGTGACACATTACGCAACCATCTGGTGCTGACACAGGACACGCTTCGCTGGGACGCGTGCAACGTCTCCACTATCCGAATCAAACTCGACACTCCACATCTTAGCAGAGCTGTCAATATGCGTGAGTTGGCAAGCTTGCGACACAGAACACCAGTGTGTTTGTATTGCATCGCCTGCTCTCCATCATACGACACATCCTACATCATCGCTGCTGCAGCGATGAGTCCAGCAACAAACAGCGCAACGTGCATCAAGCGTGCGGCAGTCGCACTGCTCGAAGACCCGATTGTCGGCGGCTGCGTGTTGCCTGTTCCAGTCGCACCGCTGATGCCGATCGGTCCTGGCCACCGCCCTGGCGGCAACACCTTCTTGCACTCGAACGCCTGGCCGCCAGCGCGTCTTGTGAACGACACTTGTGCCGTCTTGCGCGGGTCCAGGAACCCGACTTTGACGTCGTTGCTGCTTGAGAGACAGAGCTTCGCGTCGCCGTTTGGCGTCGCTGTGATCGAGTTACTCGTCGTCGTGCCCCTCGAGAAGAAGTTGATGTCGCCGTCGTGGAACGACCGCAATGCCAAGTTGCTCGCTGTGAGCGTCTTCACTTCGACTTGGAGGAAGCTCTTGGTGGTCCCAAAGCTACTTGGACCTTCGAGGAACACGTCGGACGCATACAGCTCGGCGTCTCTATCGACAATGAAGACGTTGCCGATGACGCCGTAGAAGTGGAGCTCGAGTCCGGCTTTCATGTCCGCGTCGCTGTTGCACATGTCGTAGACCTTGAGGTTGTCCGACAGGTCCACGAGCTGGAGCTGGACATTCGGGAGCGCTTCGACGTCGACGTTCATGCGCTTGACCTTTGCGCCGTACTCGCTCGACTCGACTTGGACCGTGAGCGCGTCAGCGTCGCCTGTGTGCGTCACGTTCACCTCCGACACGAGACTCACGGTGAACGAGTTTGCGTCGTACGTCTGCGTCGTGACGCGCGCGACGCTCCCGACTTTCTTGTACGGTGGCGAGAGGTAGCACCGCGCCGTGAAGTTCACTGGACCTTTGTATAGCGACGTGAACCCGAGCGTCATGGCGGACGTGTTGCTCGTATTCGCCGCCGGTTTGATGAGCCACGAGCTCTGCCCTAAGCTCAAGCCCTGCTTCTCAGACTTGACAACCGCGCCGACGCGCGGTACAGGCGCTGGAAGCGCTGCGAATGCGTCCTTCGTTGTCGAGAACAGTACGTTGTCTTCGATCACAATGTCGCCAGTGAAGCCCGAGGCGACGTACTTGATGCGGCGCTTCTTGTGCACGAGGATCTCGGTCAGGAGATACCCCTCAGCTTTCGGTGTCGCCACAGCGATGTTTGGTCCGACGTCGATGCCCCAACCTGCAGCCGCGATGTCGTTCTCGACGTTGACAAAGTTGACTTGCACCTCGGAGCTCCCCGAGACCTTGACTTGCGCAACGACATCCGCGTCTGCCGATGCAGGCGCTTCGACGTACGAGATGAAGATGCGACCGTACACTTTCGTCTCAATGCGCTCGACCACAGTGGCGTTTGCGCTCGTGTTGGCGCGGAGCTGCCACGTCCGCGTGAACAACTGGTTGCTGCTGAGCTGCGCACTCTCGGGCACCTTTTCAGTCGTGCCTGCTGTGATCGTGAATCCAGGTGGCTTGTCTGCGATGCGTGCGCTCGCGAACTCCGTGCACACGCTCGTGCACACGCTTGTGCACACGAACAGCGCGGATAGCAGCCGCATGATGCGTGGCATCGTGGCGGACGCGGACAAGGTGCTGTTGAGCGCTTGTTATCGGGAATGGCGTCGGTGGAGCGCGACGGACAGGTGGAAGGTATCGGTCGGGAGGCAGAGAGCGAAGCCGCATACTACTCACACTCACACATGACATGCCAGATGGCGCAGCAAGAGACGCTGCGCATTGGTGGGACCTGCGCACATGTGTGGTTGGCAGTCGCTCGAGTCTGATTTCATGGCGTTGTCGTGATGCGCAGCGGTCCGGGCTGACTCTGCGCGACCAGTAGTGACAAGTTACGCGAGGCAAGTGGGACTTGTGTTGTCGACGCTGGTTGTTGCTTGCGTCTGGAGACGGATCCGCACGTCCATGGCGAGTCGTCTTCATGAACGCACGACGCTCCGTGATCACACAGACCGTCGTAACGAGCGCTTCGAGTCGCGCGAACGAGAGCCTGGTGGTGGCTTGCGCTCACTGTCGCGAACGAAGACTCCAGCTTCACTGAGGGTACTCTGTGCTTGGCGCTGACGCACGCGATCTTGCGCTGACCATGGCGATGTCTGCGCAGCAGTCCTTGCACCAAGCCAAGGAGAACACACTGGATAGCAAAAACGAAGAGCAAGTGTGATATGAACAAGCGCTAGGTTCTGCTACTCGTTGCCCGAGTCTTCTCAACGGCATCCTACATCGCTGCGAGCAGTCCTACGACAAGCAGCGCAAAGGCGACTGTGTACGACCCACTAACGCGCGAGGCATTCGACTTTGTCGACGAGCTCTTGTCATCTGCCGCTGGTGACAGCGCGGAGCTTTCTTCCGTCGCGCCAGTTTGCCTGACTGGTCCAGGGACGCGCTTTGGAGCCGCGAGCTTTGTGCACGTGAACGTGTTGCCGCCACTGTGTCCTGTGTACGACACTTGCGATGTCTTGCGCGGGTCCAGGTACACAACCTTGAGGTCGTTGCTGCTCGCGAGACAGACTTTGGAGCCAAAGTTGGGCGCTGCCGTGACGTAGTCGCTCGTCGTCGCGCCAGTCGAGAAGTAGTTGATGTTGCCGTTGACCGACTGGAGTGACAATGTGCTCGTCGTGAGCTCCTTTACTTCGAGCTGGAGGTTCCCGACCGGAGCTTTGAACGCTGCCTCTTTCGCGAACAGCGCCGCGTCCTTGTCGACGATGAACGCAGTGCGAGTCACGGCGCTGAGCTGGAACTTGAGTCCAGAGTCCGGATCAGCGTCGATATCGCACGCGTCTTGGACAATGACGTTCGATGGCAGGTCTGCGAGCTCGACTTGCACGGATGGCAGCGTCTCGACGAAGACGGTGATCCCGACAGCCTTGAGAGCCGCCAATGTCGAGTTGACATGCACCACGAGCGTGTCAAAGTCCGCGGCAGGCGCAACGGTCACGTTGTACTGCACTGCAGTCGTCGGTCGCTCGTACGGCGATGCGGTCACGCGCGCGACGTTGTATCGCGATCGGCCCCACGTCGAGAGGTCACAGCTCACGTGGAACGTGATGTTGCCAGTGAACGTCGTCTTGAGTCCGAGCTTCACTGCACGCGTCGTGTTCGCGTTCTTGATCGGCTCGACGTGCACGGCGCTTCCGAACTCATCCGAGTACTTCTCCGCCTTGAGCGCCGCGCCAACGGCGGACGCGCGCACTGGGAACGTCTTGACGACGTCCTTTGTCGCGGTGTAGAGGACGTTGTCTCCGATCACAATGTCGTCGACGCTGTTGCTCACGCTCGCGTCCACGCGCTTGAGCTGGCGCTTCTTGTAGAGCAAGACCTCGGTGAGCAGGTAGCTCGCTTGGGTCGGCAGCGGTGGGTAGATGAAGGACCGGATGTCGACGACAGCGTTCTTCGCATCGAGTGGGTTCAGCATCGAGTCGTGGCTGGTCACGTTGTTGTACTTCACGATCGCCTCCGAGTTGCCCGAGAATCTGACCTCGGCAAGAGCGTCGCTGCCTGCTGACGCAGGCGCTTCGACGTACGAGACGAACACGCGCGTGCCGGACGAGAACGCCAGCTCGTCGATCGCCGTGGCGTTCTGGCTCGGATTCGCTCGGATCTGCCACGACCGCGTGAACAACTGAGTGTTGCTGACCTGAGCACTCGCAGGCACTTTCTTCACATCGCTTGGTGTGATGATGAAGCCTGTCAAGTCAGCAGCACGCGTGAGCTGCGTGCATGCACTGGCGCATACGAGCAGCGCAGACAGCAGTCGCATGATGTGCGGCATCGTGGAGAACAAGGTGCTGCTGTCGACTGTGCGTTTTCAGGAATGGCGTCTCTGCAGACGCATGGCTGGCAGGTAGAGAGCGTGGTGGAGAGCAGAAGCGAGCGGGAACAGGACACATCGCTGCGCAGTCACAGACTCTGTCGCTTCGTTGTTGAGCTACCAGAGCAGATGCACGGAGGTCTGTGTGCCGCCTCTGCACGACCTGTAATGACAGATTACGTGAGTCATGCTGCTGCTGTTGATGTGACTGTACACGAATCAACTTGCGAGTGTGTTCAAGCTGAGTGTCTGCTGCAGCAAAGCGTTTGCTGAGATCCCGCTCTTCGTGACGGCCGTGAGCACAGGACTCATGCACAGAAAGGTGCGATCGCTTTTGTTGTTGTCATCACGCTTGCTGCCCTTGGGCGGCGCTATCGATCACAAGACGAGCACTCGCTCGCTCAGTCCAGCGATGCCTGGTCATGCGATGCGATGCAGGACAGTGTGAGACAGCTCGGCTTCTTCATCCACATGTACACCACGCATACACCAGTTCCGAGTCGTTTCTTTCGTGTGAAGAGTCACTTGATGCCACTTTGCCACACTCGCTCGCTCGCGTGCTCCTGTCGACGCAAGTACAGCGCCTCGGCAGCGCGTGCTCGCGACAGAGGAAGGAAGCGCACGGAGCTCACTCGTGAGTGATGACAGGCAGCGTGCGTCGGAAGCTCGGCGTCGTGAGTCTCGCGCTCATCACGTACTTCAATGTGAGCGGCGGACCATGGGGCTCCGAGCCGATCGTCGCAGCGTGTGGACCGCTCGTGGGCATCCTCGCAACGCTCGTGTTCCCGTTCATCTGGTGCTTGCCGCTCGCACTGTCGTTCGCAGAGCTCTTCTCGGCATTCCCGACCGACTCGAGCTTCTGCACATGGGTTGGCAAAGCGTTCGGTCGCCCCATGGGCTTCTACGTCGGCTACTGGTCCTGGGTCGCCGGTGTGATCGACAACGCGATCTACCCGTGCTTGATGGTCGACTCGGTCTACGCAGTGCTCGTAGGTCCTGACGCCGGCGGCAAGACCTTCCTCGTACCGCTCTGGATGTACATTGTGCGCGTGACCGTCGCAACTGCGTTCATGTTGCCGACGATCTACAGCATCGATGCAGTCGGGCGGTTCCTCCTGGTGCTCGGCATCGCAATGATCTTCCCGTTCATCGTGCTCGTGCTCGCGAGCGTGCAGCAGATCGATACAGGCAACTGGCTCGTCGTGCGCGAGACGCCGCGCTGGAGCCAGCTCGTGAGCGTGCTGTACTGGAGCTACAGTGGCTTTGACGCTGCAGGAGCGTACGCGAGCGAGATCGACGAGCCGCGCAAGACGTACCCACGCGCGATGATGCTCACGGTCTTCCTCGTCGCGCTCACGTACTCGATCCCGATGCTTGCAGCCTCGGGCGTCGACAAGCCGCACTACGAGCTCTGGGCGGATGGCTTCTACCCGATCATCGCGGAGCAGATCGCTGGCGCGACGCTCCGGTCGTGGTTCCTCGTGTGCGCGATCCTCGGGAACCTCGGCGTGTACATTGCCAAGATGACGAAGAACGGCTTCCAGCTCGCAGGCATGGCGGATCTCGGTCTTGCACCGTCCTACTTTATCGGGTACGTCGATGTGTCTAGGACACTGGCTTGTTCTGTACGCGAGATGGCAGAGGTGCTTACAAGTGTGTGTGTGAATGCCACTGTGCTGGATGCGGTTCACAGCCGCACCGCTTCGAACGGCGTGCCGCGACGCGCGATCTTGCTCTGCTACTTCATCATCGTGTTCATGGCGATGTTTGACTTCAACGTGATCCTCGGCGTCGATAACTTCCTCTCGTCGCTCGCGTGCGTGACTGAGCTGTGCGCTGTCGTGCGCCTGCGCTTCAAGCTCCCGCAGCTCCATCGTCCATACAAAGTTGGGCTCTCGGACCGCGCGCTCTTTGCGATAATGGTGCTGCCGTTCTGCATCGGGTCGTTCGTGATGGTGAACGAGTTCACCAAGTCGAAGCTCAGCATGACGCTCAACGTCATTGCGCTCGGCTGCGGCTTGCTCTACCACCGCCAGCTGCGCCACTCGCCGTCGTACATCTACTCGCCAATGGCCGACAAGATCCAGTTTGATCTCGGCGGCTTGGGTTCGCCGCTCGGTGCGGGCACGCCGCTCGGTGCAGGAACTCCGACGCAAGCGCTCCTCGAGTACGCATCGCCCAAGCCAGTGTACACATGAATCAAGCAAGAGCACACACTGTGCAAACGAGATCGTACTCTAAACGCAAGCAGAGGTCTCGCAGTCAGGAAGGAAGCATTCTGTCAAGCAAGACGGGCTATGGACGAAGGACAAGCAAGTTGCTTGCATAGCAAACACAAACACCCTCGATGCCATCAAGCAAATGAACAGACAAGGTTTGCTTCACATCGTTCATTATCGTAGCAGACCTTGCAACCACGCGGCTGCTACTGTTACTTCGTTGTGCAATACTAACCCGAAGACGGGGCGTTCGGGTCCTCTTCGCCGTCTTTCCCGTCGTCGTCGTCGTTCTTGGGCTGGCGTGGACGCTTGGTGCTTGGCGACGGCGTCTTTGATCCGTTGATGACC
Source organism: Globisporangium rhizosaccharum (assembly GCA_023333795.1). Lineage (NCBI taxonomy): Eukaryota > Oomycota > Peronosporomycetes > Pythiales > Pythiaceae > Globisporangium > Globisporangium rhizosaccharum. The sequence goes on along the minus strand of JAASFN010000666.1, from coordinate 7,146 downwards.
GCCGTAAGGAGGTCGATCAGATTGGAGCTTGGAGTTGGCGATGGCGACTTGGTTCCTTTGTTGGTCGACACGATGATGTTGCCCGAGATGGTGCTTGGCGTCTTTGTGCCAGACGGCCCTGGTGTCGTCGGTGTCGATGGGACCAAAGGGATCAAGGGGAGTCCAATGAATGGCATCGGCGGATTCGACGACGGCGTCTTCGGCGCTGCCGTCACTGGCGGTGGAGACGGACGGTGGGTGCGCCGCCCATCGTGTCGTGAATCATCCGTCACGGGCTCATAGGGCTCTTCGGTTTTGTCGCTTTTGTCGCTCTTGTCGCCTTTGCCCTTGCCGCTTGTCGTCTTCATTGTTGGCGTCGGCGTCGGCGTCGGCGTGATCTTAGTCAGAGTCACGTACTGCGTGCTGGGGTCTGTCTTTGGCTTCATGGTCTTCCAGTCAATGACCGTGTTGGTGGTGTCTGTGTTGGCGGTCGTGACGTCCTTTGCGGGCGCGCTCAGCGTCATGCGCACGTGTGTCTCCTCTTGCTCGGCTGCGACTGGGGCACTGAGCGCGAGCGCCACGCACGCCGCAATCAGCGCGAGTTTCTTGAGCGCCATCATCTTGCTGTCGACGTTGTTGTTGTTGCTGTTGTTGTCGAGAGCGCGCAAATGCGAGAATGAGTGAGCGAGTGAGAGGCGTGTGTGCGAGAGCTCCAAGAGCGAGCAAGCGAAGAGCTCGGAAGCACTCCGAGCGTTTGCAACGCATGTGTCCAAGTGCAAGCCGGACCATCTGGTCTGATTTGTCCCTCCTCGCCACACACTTCACCTGATTTCGACCGTGTTTGTGGTCAATCAGGACACACGGGTGGTCAGGAAGCTTGGATGGCGCTGGCGATGGCAGCCAAGAAGCACATCAACGCGAAAGCGAACTCGCACTGACGAGTGTACGAGTGCCCCATTCACCTCCATCGTCCATTGCGTTTGTGCAGACCGATCTCGATCAACCACAAGCTTAGCTCTTCTTGTTCGACCTTGTTCGATCTTGTGAGCATGAGGCGACTGGAGTCGAGTTCGGATGTCTTTGGCTTGTGCGAGTCTTGATGCAGAGATCAACCAGACGCGTCTTGGTTGGAGCGTCAGACCACGAGCTCGTTGCTAGTCAAGCAAGAGAACGAGACTGAGGTCGCTCTCACAACACCAATGAACTGGATCACAGATCGATGTAGAGAGGTTTGCTCATGACATCCAACGAGCAAGAGGCTAAAGCAGAGAAGCTTGGACGCTCGAGCGTGGAAGTGAGTTGAGGAACCCAACGACGACAGCCAGTCGTGGGCGATGCACTCAACAGTGTTGGCTGTTGGACTCATTGCAGCGAGTGCGCTGTGGAGAACAGAGCAGAGCGCATGGCGGCACTGTGTGCATGCATCTCTCTCGTATTGAACCAGTCAGTCGCCTGCTACATGGAGTCCCAACAGCCGCAGCGGTGGCGAGCACCGACGCAGCGCCGACGCGCTCCTTCACGCTCTACAAACTATACACATGTCCTACAGGTGTCTGCGTCTCACGTTCCCTTTCATCTGCCCTTGCTACTGCTGCGACGTCTCCTACACCTCTCGTCTCACTCACTCACAACTCGGTTGGCGCGTGCTTTGGGTCCTCAACTGCATCGCCACTGTCATCCACAGTGCTGCTACTACCATAGGTCGCGTCGACTGGCGCTGGCTGCATGAGCGAGAGTCCGCCAAACAACGAACTGTCAGCTGCTCCTGTCGTCGTCGTCGTTGTCGTCGTCGTTGTCGTTGTGGTCGTCAAGGTCGTCAGTGCAGTCGATGTGAACGAAATGTCGCTAAACGACGACGCGTCGTGGCCCACGAGCGAGCCGCTCAAGCTCCCGTCTTCATCGTCCGTTGCGATCGTGTGGTCCGACAGCTCGTGGATCGTCATGGGCGAGTCCGTCGAGTGCTCGTCGCCAACGAGACTCGACGACGAGCCCGTGCGCGACTGCGTCTCGTGCCCTGTAGAGCTCGAGACGCTCACGTGCAAACCGGCAAACATGGCGTTCGCTGCCGTGGCGTCCGTCGAGAGAACAACGGTCTGCGACTCGGTTTCTGTCACGACCACCTCCTGCTGCTGCTCGATCGGTGCGTCTGCGACTGGCGACGCGTTATCCACCTCGTGCGCCGATGCATCGTCGTCGTCCTGGATCGCCTCGTGCTGCTCAACGCCAAGGTCCGAGACCACGTGGCTGATTGTGAGACCGTTGAACACGGACGCCGTTGTTGCGACCGACTCGACCGCGTTGCTGAGCTGGAGACCGCCAAACATCGACGCGGACGACGCCGGCGACGGGTAGTGCACAGTCTCATTCGAGCTGCTCGCCGTCGCTACTGTGCCACCAACCTGGAGCCCACCAAAGAACGAGTCGACGCCCGTCACGCGGCTCGCAGTCGGTGAGTCGAGCGCTGTTGGCAGCGCCACAGCAGCCGCAACAGCAGTACTGTCGTGCGCCAACACTGCAGTCTCGATCGGACTCGACGACATAGAGAGCTTGCGCGGGGACGCGGTCGTGCCACTGAGCTCGAGACCGCCAAAGAGCGACGAGCCGCCCTCAGTCACGCTCGAGTGGCTCGAGCTCTTGCGCACTGGCGCCGCGACAGTGAGACCGCCAAACATACTCGGCAGTGGCGCCGCCGATGCTGCTGGCGCACCACTGCCGCCAATGTCAGTCTCAACCGACGGCTGCTTCACGCCGAGACCCATAAACAGACTCGCAGGCGCTGGCGCAGCAGCAACTGGTGCGTCCGACGCGTCTGTTTGAGAAGACGCACTCGCGTGACTCGCAGCCGCCGCGCGCGCCGCGTCGAGCAAGTGCTGGATCTCCTCTTGCTCGGCGCGGAGCTCCTGGAGCTCTTCGTCAAACGCCGCGGCGCTCTCGTACTCCTCCTGCTGCGTCGCCAAGTCAATGTCGTCTTCGACTTGGATGATGCGCTCGCGCAGCGCCGCGAGCTCGTCCGTGAGCTCGTCGACGGTCTGCGCGTCGTGGACATGCGCGTGCACATGCGCTGGCGCCACTGGCGTCTCGACTGGCTCGTCTTCCGGCGCGGCGTCCTCAGCTTCCTTGTCTTCAGTCTCATCGTCATCGTCATCGTCCTCATCGTGCTCGCTCTCGTCCGCCGCCGCCTCGTTTGGCGCCGTCTCACGCGCTGCGAGTGCCACGAGCGAGTGCTGACGGCGCTTGAGACTCTCGATCTTCTCGTCCAAGCGCGCCGCGAGCTCGTACTCTTCGTTCTCAGTCGCTTCGTCGATCAGTCCTTCGAGCTCCGAGAGCTTCGCAGCAATGTCGTCGAGCGCACTCGCACTGTCTGCGATCGCGTCGACGTCGACGTCTTGACTCTCACTGGCGTCTGCTGGACTCGCATCTCCGCCACTGGCGACTGCACTCGCGTGGCGTGGGACAGCGTCCTCTTCGTCTTCGCTCTCGAGGACGTCGTCGTCGTCGTCATCATCGTCCACTGGCTCGTCGTCTTTGTTCGGGTCGCTCACGTCGTACTTTGTCTCGAGCGCATGGATCTGGAGCGCACAGGCGTCGAGCTCAGCTTGCACGAGCAGCAGCGCCGACGTCCGGACGTCAATGCCTTCATTTGCCGCCGCGCCGTCGCTCGTGCACTTTGTGAGCTTGCGCAGCGCAGTGCGCAAGTGCGCAGCTTCTTTCCAGAGCTCGCTCACGAGCACGAGCTCGAGCTGCTTTTCCAATGCATCGCGCTCGCGCTGCTTGTCGTCAAACTCGACGCGGCGCTTCTCAATGCGCTCTTTCATGTCCTGGAGCTCCATCTCAACGACTTCGACCATCTCTTCCGCCGTCGCGCGGTCTTTCTCGAGCGCTTTGATGTCTTTCGAGATCCGCGCCGCGTCTTTGAAGTTGCGCTGCGCCGCCGCTGCTTTCTTCTCGTGCTCGAGGCGTGGGATCATCGACTCGGCCGACGCAATCGCGTTCTGATGGATCGCAAGCGACTTCTCTAGTTCGTCGTGCTGCTTCTGGAGCATCACGTAGCTCTGCTCGGCGATCGCCGCTGCGTCCGAGAGCGTACTGAGCTCGGCCGTTTGCTGCTTCTTGCGCACGAGCGACTGCTCGCGGCGCGTCTCTTGGACTTCCAAGACACGTGCGAGCAGCGTCGCTGCGCGCATCTCGCGCCGCACGGTGCTAATGCGCTTTGCACACGTCGTGATGCTCGCGTCGTACGCTGCGAGCTGGTCCGCAAACGCGCGCTGCTGGTGCGTGAGCTGCGTCATGTCGCTCTCGACTTCGCGCTTCGTCTGGTGGATCCCCGCTTCGCGGTCAGCAATGCGCTTGAGCTGGCGCGCGTACCGCGTCCGGACAACGTCGATCTCGTGCTCGGCCTTGGCAATCGACGCGTCGATCGCAACGACGCGTGCGCGCTTGAATGCGAGCTGGCGCTCGAGCTCTTGGACTTCTGCGTCGACGACCGCGCGCTCGGCCAAGAGCTCGGTCTGGACTGCGACTTCGTCTTTGCACTGGTCTGCGATCGTCGCGTCGATCTCGGCTTTCTCAGCTGCGAGGTGCTCGAGACTCGCCGACACGTGGTGCATCTCCGTGTCAATGCGCTCGGCTTCAAACTGGAGCTGCTCCGTCTCGTGAACTTCAAACGCCTGCGCTGCTGTCCGCGTACTTGCTCGCTCCGCTTCTTGGTCGTCGCGGAACTTCTCGAGCTCGCGGAGCGTCCCGCGCGTACTCCGGAGCTGGTTCGCAAACGCGCGCTCCTTTGCTTTCACGAACGCCGCAAAGTCGCTCTCGGCTTTGCGCACGTCGCTCTCACTGAGCGTGATGCAGTGCCGGACGCTGTTGATCGTGGCGTTCAACGCGTCGGCGCGCTCAAAGTCCTCGACTTCGCACGCGTGGTGCTGCTGCGCTTCGACGTCGCGCAAGTCGATCTCGTACTGCGCGAGCTGGTTCGCGAGGTAGCTCTTGCGCTCGAGGAGCCGGTGCTCGTCGTCGTTGTGCTTGAGGACTGTTTCGCGGAAGCTCACGGCGCTGGCGTGGAAGTCCCGGAGCGTCGCGAGCAAGCGGTCTTCCGGTGTCAGTGGCGCAGGCGGCGTCGCACTCGGACGCTTTGCAGGCGCGTCGTCGGTGTTGTTCTCGACCGAGTTGCTCGTCGCAGGGACTACTGACGTCGACGCTTCCGAGTCGCTGGTCTCGCGCTTGTCGCGGCCTCTCGTGTTCGGCTTGCTCGTGTGGACGTTCAGTCCTGCGAGGACACCGCCGCCGCCACCGTTACCGTTTGCGTCAGCGCTGTCGCCTGCACTAGTCTCGTCCTTGGCCGGTACTGCCGCTGGTGTGTGGACTGTGAGCCCTGCGAGGACACTCGTTGACGCGGCAGACGCTGTGGTCTTGTGGACTGTGAGTCCTGCGAGCATTGAGCCACCGCCGACTGGCGGCAAGAGGTGCGCCAAGTCGGTCGGATTGACCGCAGGACGCGCGGTCTCCTCCGCTGCGGCGGTGGCAGTCACGTGGACAACGTCCTCTTCTTTCAAGTCCCCACGCTGGAGTGCAGCGATCGACTCGTCCGAGAGCTGGCGTCCAAATCCTGGGCGAAAGCTCTTGGTCTTCTTCTTCTTCACGACTTTGGGGACCGAGCGTGCGCCACTAGCGCCGCCACTCGCGTTGCTGCTCGTGCGCGAGTGCTGCGACGCAGCGTCTGCGAGTGTCGCGGTCGCTGCGACGTCCAGATAGTTGAACGACCCAGTCGTGCGCGTCCCAGACTTGCGGCGGTCGCCCATGCCGCCAGGAGGTCCTTGGTGTCCGTGGTCGTCGTGCATCGCCGCTGACGCGGACGTGAGTCCGCCACCTGCCAAGTCGAGACCGTTGAACATGCTCACGCCCGCAGGCTGCGGCGGTGCGCCAGTGTACGCTGGCGGCGCATGACCAGCAGTCGCAGTGGTGCTGCTGTAGCCAGCTGAGTGGGCGTACGCACTGCTGCTGCTGCTGGCAGTCGTCACACTCGGGTTCTTGATCGACATGCCGCCAAACATGTCGAGACCGCCAGGTGCTGGCGCGGGTGGAGCGCTTTGACCGCCAACTGGTGCTTCGTAGCTCGTGCTGTGGCCATACGATGGCGGCACATGGTGCAGTGGCTGCGACTGTGCGACTGGAGGCGGCTGCTGCGTGTGGTACGACCCAGGGAGCGCCGTTGGACGGCTGTAGCTCGCAGGACCAGACGGGTGTGCTGCACCGCCTGTGCCAGGGGCAATCGGTGCACCGCCGCCGACGCCAGGCGCAGGACTCGCAGACCCATATGGGTACTTGGCCACTGGCGGGGGGAGGTTGAAGAACCCACCGCCAACGTTCTCTTCTGGTGCCGCAGTGCCATTGCCGCCGCCTTGCCCTGGCTGCGAGCTGCGGTGCCCTGGTGGTCCCGCCTTTGCGGCCGCGTCGTCCTTGTTCTTGAAGAAGCGATTAAACATCACACGCGTGCGTCGTGTGGCTGTGGCTCACGTGATTGTCGGTAGTGGTTGTCGTTCTCGCAGTGTCGAAAGAGTGATCGATCGGCAGAAGAAAGAAGACACGCGTGTCGTGGTGGTCGTAGGCGCTGCCGAGACAGCGCGCGCGTGTGTGCACAGTGCGAGGACGCGATGCACGAATGGAGGTGGGTGAGCCGACGCACACGCGCGTCGTCGTCACAACTAGCTAGCTAGTGGTGGTGGAGGGTGATAGAGGGAGGAGGGCGAGGGAGGGAAGGCGCTCAATCGATCGCTTCTTCGCTCTTTGCTTCGCTCGCTCGCTCGGTGCGTTTGACGGATGATCCCAAACGCGTCAAAGGCACGAAAATGCAAGCGTACTGAAGGGCGCTGTAATAAAAGACTCGGGTTACTGTTACTAGCCTGAATACTAGCCTTGATCGAACGAAATTATGTAATTTCAAAACACACAAATATGCTATTTAGAAGTTTCAATAGATTAGCTACATTCAGGATGTACGTCCCCGTGGCTGACGTCGGCGATCCGGCACAACAGTAGCTGACTGTGCTGCTTAACCTGTCGTCGCGACAGCTTCATGTGCGTGACGACGGCGACAACGAGCTCGTGGTGCCAGAACAGCTCCAAGACAAACGAGCGTCTCACACTCTACATGTTATGCATATACCAAGTCCG